>JPKA01001175.1:0-10076 GCA_000750875.1 Pseudogymnoascus sp. VKM F-4517 (FW-2822)
ACGGAATAATGTGTTCGATGGATGGGAGAGCGAGGGAACGGAGTGATGGGAAGAGGCGCTAGGGGAAGCGCTGGCGAACGCGAGGAATACGACAGAATAATGTATTGGATGGATGGATGGGAGGGAGTTGAGGGGGACAGTTTATGGGAAAGAGGGAGAGGACGGAATAATGTGTTCAACGGATGGGAGAGCGAGGGGTATGGGAATGGGAAGAGGAGTGAGGGGAAGCGCTAATAACTAGGAGGAAGACGAGGAAATATTGTTAGATTAATGTGTTAGATGGGAGGAGTCGAGATGGAGAAAGCTGAAAGGAAAAAGAAAGAAACGAAATAATGTGTTAGGTGGATAGGAGAGCAAGGGGAGGAATCGGGGGGATGGGAAGAGACGCCGCGCGGAGCTCTAAAAAATGGGAGGAGGATGACAGAGTGATACAGTAAATGGATGGATGGGAGGATATGATATTCATCGTAAGACAATTGTCCTGTTTGAAAAGTGGTTTAGACTTAAATACAGCATATTCAGTCATCATTCTTGATATGCTGTTGTTAGGAAGCCTTTAAATTCATGAGCTTTTTTGTACGAGCACCCCCTGTAAATCCTCCTCTGCTCTCGATTAGGGAAACTTTCAAGCCTCTCATCTCCCCCTAACCTCCAATCTCCCTGAATAAAGTAGTGTCTGAGAATATACTACCAGTGTCAATCTAGGAGGAAGTGTGAAAACAGCAATAGCGTCTAGTAAGCAAGGATTGTAAGTTGCTAACTCCAAATGGAAACAAAACCTAAAACCAGTGGAAGCTGCTGCTGAATGAGCCCATGTGGTGCCGTCTCCATAATCTCAACCGGCCTTAAGTACGCCTGTTGGTGTCTCTCTATATTCATCTTCGCGTCTCCTAGCCAGAACCAAAGAGATCTCCACCAGCCTCCTCACCGTTCTCACTGTTTCCATCATATCCTCCACCCTCGAAATCAACGTCATCACCTCCTCCTCCACACCACCTTTAATGTCTCCACAATCACCCCAGCCTTCTTCTACCAATTCGTAATAGCCTCACTCATAGGCCTTTTTGAAAGCCTGGTCATCGTTTCTTCGGTCTGCCACCAGTTCTCTCAAGGAGGGGAATTTGTTGGCCAGTAGGGATGAATATATCTAGAACGGGTGCTGGTCGAATTTGGCTGCAAGTCACTATGCAATCAAGGTTCCTATTCTACTACTCTATTTACTACTGTATTTGAGGTTCTATTATTTTCATGATACATTGTCAGTTCGCATTTCGGAATATAGCACCCTACCAAGATTCACCCGCCAAATAGCACAGCTCCCTCCTTTATATCATATAGGGATGGACACCAGATAACTCTACTAATCACAGATCACCGGCTACGAACAGTAATCTTATTGACCACTCCTCACATCTATGTATTCCATAGAGCTCTGGAATTGCAAGTCGACGGTGGCGCCAAAAGGGAGGGGCGAGGGAGGGGGCTAGGGGTGGATAAGTGAGAGGAAGAGGATAGTGATATAGTTATCCCGTTTACTTAGACCCAACAAAATCCAAGCACCAAGCACTAAACCCCGAAAACACAATCACCAAAAAATCACAAACTAACCAAAAAACCCAGACCCGGCAACCGGAATTCGGAACACACCTACAGCCTTTCACCACCCCTTTTCCGCAAACTGCTCGCCATCCTCCCCAGATCCAGCTTCCACCTCCGATCAATCCCTATCAACTCCCGGAACCTGCGATTCCACGTCATCCCGCACGCCTGCGCGACCCTATCAAGTCTGTGACGGGCCATCAATCGCGTCTTTTCCAGAGCCCAGAGCGTGGTATCGGGGACTGCGGCGCGGGTGCCGTCCGTTACCGCGGTCGTCACGGCAATGGTGGGGGATTTTCGTGCTCAGACGCAGTGCTGCTGTGTGTGTGGGAGTTGGTGGGGGAGGGACCGTCGGCGTCAGCGTCTGTGTCCGTGTCCGTGTCGCTCGGGGAGTCCTACGTGCCTTCCCAGGAGGAAGATGAGCAAGTGAGGGCCCATGAAGCGATACGACCAGCTCCTTCGGCAGCCCCAGAGGCAGCAGCGACAGGAGTAGGCGCAGAAGACACAGCGGCGTTGAGCTGAACGTTCCGCGACTACCAGGGCGAGCGACTTAGAGGCCTCTGCTTCGATATCTTGGGCCCTGAGATAGCGGGGTGCGAGTGTCGGGCGAGAATATGAAGGAAGATGGCGACGAGCAAAAAAAGGGGGCAACTCGGGCCCCGAGCTGCCCGGAGCCGCGAGTGCGGGACGAAAAGAAGGAAGCTGGCGACCCGGGCCCCGAGATAGCGGGGACTGCAAGCGCAGAAACAGCCCCGAGTGAGCTAGCCGGAACTGTGAGAGCGGGACGAGAAGAAGAAAGAAGCTGGTGACGACAAGAATAAAGCTAGGGACTTGGGCCCCGAGCAATCCGGCGCTGCGAGAGCCGGCCGAGAAGGAGAAGGGAGCTCGCGATGACAAGAAGAAACTCGCAACTCGGGCCCCGAGCTAGCCGGAACCCCTAATGCGGGACAAGAAGAAGGAACGAAAAGCTTGCGACGAGCACCAAGAGAGCAGAGTCGCGACGGACACCAGTGCCGGCCGAGGTCAGGGCCTGAGACAGACCAGCTGAGGAACCACGACGTGCGAGCAACCCCGTTGCGGACACCCCCATGATCATCATCATCCTCTCATCATCCTCTTCCCCAGCGCCATCAGGGCCCAGGCAGCACCCCGTACCACCACCACTGTCGTCAGCCGCGGGACTGCGCACATCTCTGCGCCCATCCGCAGCCGTCCGCGCGGGGAGCGGGGAGTTTGTTTGTGGGCGGCTGCGAGGGGGCGAGGGAATCGTGGATTGGCGGTGAGGCGATGAAGTACTTTATGGCGAGGACGCTTCTCGCTGTGATACAACGGCACAGCATAACAGACTTGTCGAGCATGAGTTTATCAAAGTGAGGACATAGGCGTTCGCAGGCTAGCTCGACGTCTCGCTTTCTGTCAGCGTATTGAGTATCGCGACCTGGTGGCCAGACTGTGGGTTCTAACGACGTAGCCCCGTGCGGATGCGTTAGAGGACCGCACAGGGGTTTCGTCGGATCTGTGGGAGAGGGAGGTGAGTCGGTGAAGATGGTGCGTGCGCTTGCGCATGAAGCAGGCAGTCGCTTCAGGTGAGTAGACGCATCTGAAGATTATGGGAGGGGAGGGGGGAGGTCCGTGGGGTCAGTAGGTAAGTTTTGTGATGTAGACAGCAGCTTTTCAAACGTCTTGTTCTTTGGGGAGATGGCGGTGGTTGGTCTTCAGTTCCCGAGACCTCGCTGACCTCGAAGGACATCAATCGGCTTGGTGGCTGCTCCAGTTGGGCTATCTCATCGGTCTCAGTGCCATCTGATGACCCAGACTAGCCTCAAGATGTAGCGCTGGCATCGTCCGTGAAAGTTAACTGTCGGTTGTGAAGTTGGCTGGTGGACTTAGAGACGGAGGGGGCTTTCGTTGGAGATCTCCTTCTGGATTTGGCACGAGCGGAGGCTGGGGCGGTAGGGGAGATGAGAAGATGGCGGATAGTGGGGGGGCTGAACTTACCTGGGTTGACCACAGGTGAGGTGGAATGTCAAACAGGGGAGAGAAGGGCGCGTTGGTATTTGGGTTGTGCAAGATGTGGTTGTTGGGCGACAGTTGTCTAAATCCGAGTCTGAATCTGAATACAACAACAAGCCGTATAGTGACAGTATCGCAGACTAGGTACTGACAGGGGGTATTTACTCAAATCTAGATTTTAGGACAGTGAGGATGGTGGTGGTAGAATGGTGATAGAGGAAGGGAGAGAAAACGCAAAGCTGGCGGTAGGGGTTACGCGTGAGATCTGGCTGTAAGTCACTTTGCAATTAAAGTTTTTGCTCTACTGCTATGTTTAGTACTGTTTTTTAAGGTTCTGTTCTTTTTGTGATATTTCTTCGTTGGGTTGTAGTTTGCGAGACGAGGGCTGGCTGAAAAGGACTGGGCCAAAAAGGAAGGCGCCAAATGGCATCTGCACTTTATACACAGCACAAGAATCTCAACGGTGTCTAGATCACACACCCATTCATCCGCGAGTCCTCCACATACCCACTCTCTAGGCACACCAAATGTTTAGTGCAGCAAATGACGGGAGACAGCGATGCAATCTATCAAGAACAGGTGTCGGGAGATGCTTTGATGCATACTAATACCATCTATTATCCCATTTCTCCAACCTCAAATACAGAAAATCAAATTATAACTGTGAACATGCTCAACTCATATCGTACACCCTTCCACAGCTCTTCATCGTTCAAACAAACCCCCTCAAGCCCCCTTGATTAGGTAAACTCCAACCCCTAGGCCTCGACGGTTCACATCTCATCTCTTACGGAGTAGTAGTTTCCCAAACCCGCCCCTGATTCTTCGTCTGCGTGAGGAGTAATGAGGTCTTTATGTACCCGCCCACACTATGCACATCCCATATCATCCCGAGCACCCTCCACACCCTCTACCACATCTACACCTACAACCACAACCACCACCCCCCCCTCCTCCCGAGCGCCGCCATCCCCTCCATCCGTGTCTAAAACGTCCCTTGGCGAACGCTAATCTCTCCCCCACAGCCATAGCGCAGAGGATGGGGACTTCGGCGGCTACTTTCCAGGTTGCTGGTATGTGTGAACTTCTACTGCAAGCGCGGATATGGGTAGTGAGGGTGTTGTGATAGTTGGAGAGGTGATGGGATAGGTAGATGAAGGGGGATTGGTGGGGAAGGGGGCATTGGTAGTTGGTTGTGGGAAGGACGATCGATGCTTTAGGCTGTGAGTGAGTTGGGTCTGTATGCTTAGGGTCATAATAGTGTTCCTACAATGCAGCTAGCAAAGCCTACGAAATTTACTCTTCACCTCTTCGATTTATCTAGCAAGCCGTCGTATTGCCAAGGCCAATCTCTGCAGCAACTAAGAGCAACTCCATAAACCCAGCTCCAATCTCCTTAATGTTTGAATTGTGTTGCGCTTGTGTCGGATAGAACGGGCACGAGGCAGCAGAGTTTCCAAACCCAAACTCGACCGTATATCCATGGATGAGGTTCTTCGAAGTATCGGCAAAGTGACGTGAGTACGAGTAATCATCGCTGGCCCCTGACGTTGGATACAAGTCCGCAGATGGGATCACAGAATAGGTGCGTCCAGCAGCGGTACTCATAGCACTACCAATACGTGTCGCGGCTTTGATGTTGTCAGTGTTCTCAGCTGCTGGGGTGTACTCGCCATATCCGCCATTAGTGCCTGGAATGTCGTTCACGATACCCCGAACACTGTTGTATGCAGAGTTCAGGAAATTCATGGTGGAAGTCTTTGACTGGTTTTCGTCGCTACCCCAGCTGTACAGGACGTCTCCAGCATATGAGTGAAGATCGATGAACCAACGGACTTTGCTAAAGGTATCCATGACCCATTTGATGCTTTTCGTCTCAGGTTCAGAAAACGCTGCAGTACCTAAGGGTCGAAAATTAGCTAAGAACCAAGAGAGGAAACGTGAAGTTAATTACCGTGGAATACTTCAGAGGAAGGACTAGTGGAGGCGACCTCACTCCTCACGCTTGATGCCCACCAAGACAAATCCCATATAAAGTCAAAATTCCGATTCAAATCCACGCCTATAGAGGATTTAGAACCCCCTGACGATGCGGGGTTGCGGTTCTTGCGCCAGCAACTGTTGGAAGACTGATCATAGGCAACTCCGTCGGGGTTGCTCAGAGGTATGAAAACTATGCCAGTTGACATGGCTGTCTTCACTTGGGCGGCAGTATAGGACTTAGAGCCGAAATTCAACCCGACGTTGTTCTTGTTGGCGTAGAGGAGGTCCCCAATAAAAAACAGTAGACCATCCGAGGCACCTCGCTCTCGTGCATGAATTGCAGAGTTTAAGTAAACACGGTACGCATTGTTGCATGTTCCATTGCCTCCAACTTTACCGCCTGAGATGGTTGCCCCATTATAGGTGGTATACGGAGTCGTGAAAGTTGAGATTCCGTAAATGCTTGCGAGACCTTTTAAACCAGAGGCAATCTCGTTGACGTTCAACAGCGAGGTCAACGTAACAGTCTGT
Organism: Pseudogymnoascus sp. VKM F-4517 (FW-2822); assembly: GCA_000750875.1. Taxonomy (NCBI): domain Eukaryota; kingdom Fungi; phylum Ascomycota; class Leotiomycetes; order Thelebolales; family Thelebolaceae; genus Pseudogymnoascus; species Pseudogymnoascus sp. VKM F-4517 (FW-2822). Next base: position 6,127 of record JPKA01001175.1, read on the forward strand.
GATCCCACACCCCGCGGTGCTATAGTACCTCCACTGTAACGATCACCCGTCCCGATTGCAATACCATTAGATTGGCGGCGTAACAGTGGTGCCTTCCTGGGTAACCCTGCGCGCTCCTCGGGGAGAAGACATGCCGATGACAAAAGTGGTGCGAGGGCCGCGATATAGCACAAAGATGTGAACTTCATGACGACAGCTGAGGAGTAAGGAACAGATCTGAAAGTCTGCTAAGGTCTATATAAATATATATTCGCAGCCACTGCCCTTCAACAAGTTCTTGGATGCCCTTAATATATGACATGTCGACGTAGCGGTCGATGCTACACGATTTATCTTCCGTTTCTGGAAGCTGACAAGACGTCTCTATGTACTCAACCCCAAATGCCAGAGAGCTAAGCCCGGCATTTGGACAAGTCAAGAAGCTAATCGCGGGTGGTGGCCATGTATTAGGCAGGATATAAGGTATGATGATAAGATAAGGAGGTCGACTGTCTAGACCTGCCGTATTGGGTCTCTACCCATGGAGGCGCTGGAGAGGATTAATGACGCGGGCAATCCCGATCCGACGAACGAAGGAGAATTGCGGCAGTCCCGATTATCAGCTAGGGCTATAGGCTGAATCAAGTTACCCCTCTCTTGGCGATTATTAGTTAAAGGTGGTTAATACAGCTAACTAGGTCAAAGCATTCAACACTACCTCCGTAACATTATTTAAACTGCAACTAGCGAAAAGACGCCATAGGGGAAGACTTCCAGCACAACTTCTACAATCCTAATTTTTCTGAGGCTTAGCTATATGACCTAGAAAATGTTATCCTACGAGTGCAGCAGGTGCGAGAATCTTAGGAGGGAGAAACGGTGGAGAGAGACAGTCGGTGGGAGGGAATTGCCCTTTTATATTGTTTGGGGTAATTGCGGAATACGGGGATACACTACCAATTTATATGGTAATCCCCAGCGACCGTAATCAGTCTCTTGGCGGAACGGAAACAGAGAAATCACGGTATGTAGGATGAAATTGAACATATATTAAAACGATTGAATTATTACTATTCTACGGGGCCTACGTATTACTTGTACTCGCTCGGGGGGCTAGCTAAAGCCCTGAGAATCCCAGAGTATTCTAATACAGTGTTCCATGCGGTGGTGCACCGAGATTGGTGGTGCACCGAGATTGGTGGTCCACACAAATTTGGGAGCTTGACTGACTGCGGTACGAGGCATAACCTACTATTCAGCGCAACCCTAGGCCGCGCTCCACCAGGCTATAAAGTGACCGTGGAAAGCTACCACGAGCTGTCTCAATCTGCCACAACCTGCCACCCAGAGACCCCCCAACTCACCACCACCCTTCTCAAAACGTCTCTTGCTCCCCCACCTTCCCCCTCTCTCCCCCCGCCGAAACTCCCGTCGAAATACCCCCGCCGAAAGATCCATAGCACACGATACCATGAGCGCCTTTGCTCACAAGCGCAGCTTCGACAGTCTCAGATACCCTCGGGATGGCAAAAACGGCCTTGGGGAAGACGGCAGCCGACTCTACCTCATTGCCTCCCGGTCCTCCAGCACCACGACGCGGCGCACTATGCCCATACTTGCTGTTTTCGAGCCCGGTCTTGTCGGGATGGATATCTCAATACCAAAGACCACGCCAGAAGTTGGTGCTCCCAGGCCTAGGCGCCACTCGCACAGCGATCACAACGACCATACACCGGTAGACGACTTTGGCGTGGACCGCTCGTCTGGTATTTCCTCCAGGAACACGAGGCTGCACTTCCATTTTAGGGGCTGAGGGGCTTTTCAGAGAGCGCTGCTCATGGCGCCCACGACGGCATGGACAAATGCGTGATGATAGGCTGCTGTGTGCCTTTCGATTCCTCGAGCCGGACGCATACATCGTCTGAGATCATCGAGATACCCCCCCTCTCCGCGCGCGTCAGCGCCCTGAATTAATCCCCTCCTCCGTGAGCGTCGACGCCCCCGAATCAAAATAGGGCAAACCGGCCTGTTATTGCAACGGCACGACGAGACATGCCGACATGTAATCTAGCTATACGACGAGAAGGCCTCACCTATCTTCCTCTCGCCCTACGACTTCTCCCCCGGCCATACGCCTGCAGATGAAAACCCTCCCGTTTCTGGATCGCCCCGTCGTCTCTCCCCAACCCTAACTCTGCAGAGTGGAACTCTCCCATCACGCTCTTGGCCCAGGACTTCCACGATAAACCCTCCCCCTTCTTCCACTAAGAAAATTCGGTCACTTCCTTTGTCATCAGGACACGTGCGAGCTGCTTGGTGCTGACTTTGTCGCTTCTTTGATTTGGGAGTATGCTAGGACACGGAAACGAAATCCATATCTAGATAGGAACGTTAGCACAGGAGAATCCATGGATGTGGTGAAACACTTACTGGTAGATTGATTTGTTGGAAGCAACTCAATGGAGTGGTGATTCACCTGCACCATCACTTTCTCGCCCACGGTTCCTCGAACTTGGAGGTCTGGTACCTGTCGAGCACCTTCAGGGATAGGGACGTCTCCGCCTTAGCGACTGCTGGCCGTCACCGAAATTTTCGCCATCCTCTCTCTCCTCCTTCTCCACCGCGACCTGCGATGAGTCCCGCCCGACATATTGTATTCCCCCCCCCCTTCGCCATGGCGAAGACACCACACGGCATACACGTCGACAAAACCATCGCCTTCATCGCTTTTAAACGCGATGAACATGCCCTCGAGGATCCCCGCACCCTCGCCCCCCCTCCGATCGCGCAGTGTCTTGTTTTCACATCCGCACCACCGCCGCGCTGCGCAATCTCGACGACACACGTCGAAGTGGGACCGCGCCCGCCCCTCCTCGAGTCCACATCGTGACATACCAAAAGACGCGCGCAACGCCAATATGGCTTCACTAAAGAGCAATGCAGGGGTTCGAGACGTTATTGAACGTATAACTGATAGATCGATTTGGGAGAATGAATTATGAGTATTTTAGTTCGCGAGCTCAAATCGCCTCTACAATCTGCAGTTGCTAATATATTTACTATTCTTAGAGAAACGATGGTGCTTCAATCTGCGGCAACTAGACTGTGCGTCACGATGATATTCTTTTATGCCAGCATCAAATATCAAATTTACGAACTGGTATACCTCTGAACTAGTAATTCCATACACAGTATCGCCTCTACCGAAATTGACCAACCCATCCGCGAACTGGAATGGGCCTTTGATTAAACTTTCGGGCTCTTCAGCCATATACTGTTATGCTCCGACGACGGGGGCGACTTCCTCGGCCTCGTCAACCCCTCAATTAAACTGTCAGGCTCTCTACACTGCTATGGCCCGACGCCGGGCGAGTTCCTCAACCCCATCAACCCCTCAGCAGCCGCTGTCATCGACAGATCCATTCAACAAGCCCAGGTTGCACAGGAGAAATAGGCGCGGAGTACATTATCTGGGCGCCGACAAGTGCTCCGCACGCTGCTGACATTTGTCCCGAAGAACCAGGAGGAAATTTAGCGAATTGTCTACCTCGGCTTGGGAAAGACTGTGGTTGACGCAGCAGCGTGGAATTCCCAGCCACCGCAGCCATCATCACCGCAGCCGTCTGTCGCTCCAATAAGGGCGTGTGTGCGCGCTCACGCACGCACTCACCCCACTCTCTCTCGCGCGGCAGCAGAAAGCCTGGCGCTGAGCCTAACGCTGACGCTGATGGAGCTGGCGACATGGGATGGCGAGATGGGGTAACGGTGTTTATGTAGCGGATACGTGGAGTGGGGGTGGGAGCAGACGGCGCCGCTAGGGGGGGAAGGGAGGTGGCGCTAGGGAGGGGGGGAAGGGATTATTGATAGGTTGGTGGATTTAGTAGATGCGGGAATGAGGGGTGTGTCTCTGGTTGTGGCTCTGGTCGTGGATGCGTTAGTAGGGTTGAGACTATTTCTGCTATGCTGGGGGT
>JPKA01001183.1:0-15348 GCA_000750875.1 Pseudogymnoascus sp. VKM F-4517 (FW-2822)
CCCGCCTCGCCATCCACCCTTCCCCTCCAACCCCCCCAAACACCAACCCCACCCCAACCCACTGCCCCATACTCAACCGATGTCCAAACCACAGCACACTAAGCACCATCGTACACATCTTCCTCGTCACCGTGACGGTCACAAGCAACACACTATCAAACACACTCAGCGTATAAAAGATAAACAGCTGCCCCACCGCACCACACGCCGCGAAGCCTAGGACATCCACCCACGCCGCTGGATGTCTACCCAGGAATCCCATCGCGGCACTGACTTCGCCGCCCGTAGCGGCGCTGGTGAGGTCGAGGCCTAGGTAGACCCCCAGCGGCGTAGTAGCAATGAGCGGTGAGACCAGCAAATACGACACCGTGAGCGCCGACGACAGAATGTTCGTCGCGCACATCATCTGCGGTCCCGAGTAAGGCTGGAACGTCTTGAAGATATAATCCTGCGTCGTATTCGTCAATCCATCCAACAACAGATTCACCCCCAGCATAAGGAGTCCCCACGCTCTATTCCGCTCCTCCTCTCCCATTCCCCCCTTCTTCGCGGCGTGCTTTTTTGCTGACGACGCGTGCAGGGTGAAGACTGCGACGCCGGCGGTGACGGTCAGGACGACGAGGTATTTATGCCAGGGGTACCGCCGCCCGAACAGTGTGACGTGGAGGAACATGACGGGGAGCAACTTGCACGATTTCGCGAGGATGAAGGTGATGTAGTCGATATGCGCCAGACTCGCGTACCCGAACGGACTCGCCAGCGACGCCGTCAAGGCTACTGCGGCGAGGGGGAGGGTGATGGCGCGGCTGGGGAAGATGGGGGGAGTAGGCGACCCTGCTGGGGCGGAGAGGTAGAGGTATGAGAGTCCGGTGAGCACGGCGAAGAGGGATTGGATTGTGTTTAGGACGATGGGGAATTTGAAGACTTCGGAGGCGCCTGCGGGGCCATAGGGGGTAGTGGTTAGGCGCTCTTGAAGGAGAGCCCAGGTTAAGCTGTTGGATGTTAGTGGTTGTGTGAGGATGTGAGAGGAGTGGGGTGAGGGGTGGTTTACAAAGAAGCGTAGATCCCAGAGACGCCGATGACTAGTTCCAGCAGCCCAGCTTGTTTCTTCTTCGTCGCCGCCACTACCGGCGCGACGACAACCCCATTGGCGTGTCCATTTGCCTTTATTGGCGTCGCAGCGCTGCCGCTGTCAAGGTTTCGTGAGCGCTTCGTGGGCGTCCCAGTTCGATCCGCGCTGCTGGTATATTCAGAGCTATGCTCGCGGCGGAGGGGCGTAGCTTGTTTGTGGCGCGCCATTGTAATAGAACGCGGGCGGTCGGTGGTCGCGGATTGTGGACAGGTCGGTGGGAAGATTGAGGGGTGTGGGCGCGTTCAATGGGAGGTTCCTGGAAGGAGGAGGGTGGTGGGTATATTTATTTCTACTCATGCCACATTGCGGTAACTTTGGGAGAGGTGCCATGCCTGATTCGGTTGTGGTGGAGGCGGTGGGAACAGGCAGTATATTTGTTCCCCCCTGTTGGCTCCACATAAATGGCCCGTTGTAGTAGTTATCGTAGATAATCACTTTTGAGTTACGATTTCCGCCTATAATACTCTAGATATTGGTAGTCATAGTTGAAGGATATATAACGAAAAATAGTGATTGTGAGATAATATTGCAAGCTACCTCACAAAAATATCACCACCTATCCATCGAATCTCACAGCCTCAACCATTCTAATCTGTAAAACAGCATGCTCATCAAATTTGCCTATCCAGACAGGGAATAAAAACACATCCCATCGCTCCTCCAACGCCCAGGAAATACAAAATGCATGTTTCAATCATAACCCCGCACCCATCATCTCATTATACCCCGACCGCCGGCCCATACCCCAGCTTCCCAAACAAACTATCCATCGCAACCCACTGTCTCCCACACTTATCCAGATACCTCTCCACGACCCCCCTCAACGTCTCAAACCTCAGCCTATTATGTTCTCCCAGTGCCAGTACCTGGTCTATCAAAAGAGTTAGCAAAGTTCCATCACATCACTCCAACAACGGAAGGAAAGAATCTCACCTCTATCAGTTCCCCCACACTTCTCCTTCGCCTTCTCAACATCAAACAAGCTCGAGAAGTAAAGCAACTGATTGTACATCGCCTTCTCCGAATACTCATACCCCATCCTCCCCAAACACCCCTGACCCAGACCCCTCGGCCCAAGACAGCGGTGCCCATACACGCTCATCTGCCGCGTTCGCGCACCACAAGCCTGGTCATCGCACACCAACCAACCTTCATAGTACTTCGCCGTCTCCTGCCGGATCTGATGCTCCAACTGCGCCACGACAGCCAGATTCCGCAGCGTTGCGCCGCAGCGACATGTAATTCCGTTGGGCGAGCAGCTGTCGAGGCTGCCGAGGAGCCCCTCGAAGTCGAATGTGCCTTTACACACTCTGCAGCTGAGTTGCAGTCTCGCTGCGTCCTTGAAGCGGACTTCGTCCTCGATCTGCGATTCCAGGGGGTGGATCTCCGTCTCGGCGTTGCCGTTGGAGACGTTATTATTGATGCTGTATTTCCGCACATCGAGCCCCAGGCAGTCAGCCAGGCGCATAGAATCCGTGCCCAGAATGTTAGCGCAGAGACGCTCGACGGGCGGGAAGATCTGCTTGTACAGGTACCACTCGGCGTCCGCCTTCAGTTCCGAGTCGGCCTTCATGACGTCTGCGGGGGTGTATGAGCGTTTCGCTGCTGGTTCGTTGGCGGACTTGCCGTCGCCAGTGACGATGTAGGCGATGACGTCGTCTTTGCGGACGGTCTTGCCGCGGGCGAGCTCGCGGAGGGCAACTTGGACTTGTGGCATGGTGTCGGCGTTGGGGTACTCTTTGGGGTTCTTTCCGAGCTTGGTGTAGATAGTGTATTTCTGGAGGGGAACCAGGTCGTCCCTCATCTTGCCGGAGATCTCACGGAGGTAGTCGTGGATGCGTGTTATGACAATCTCCGTCTCATCGCCGGAAAGAATCTCGTTCAGGAGTTTGGAGGAGACCTCTTTGGAGAGGGCGCAGTATTCTCTGCGCTTCATGTCGAGACCCTTGACTTCCATCTTCTCCACAAACTTGCCATCGACCTCGAGGAGGTTGATTGCAGCATACTTCTTCTTGGCTTGGAGGAGGATGCGGCGGAATACGTTATCAATGTCAATCTCAAGGAGCTTGTACCTATCATTGACGGCTCGCTTGAACTCGTGGCCGACCTTGAGAGCGTCGGCGACGTTGTCCACATTTGCATTGATCATAACCGAATCTGTATCTCCGTAGATGACTTGCAACGACTTGCTCTCTGCCAACTCCTTGGTACTGCGGAGAATCTCACGGCCCTTGTAGGTCGTCAAAACAGCTAGGGGACGAGCATAGAAGCGCGACTTAGTGTATCCAAGACAACCGTACATAGAATTAGCTGTAAGCTTCAAGGCCAACTGCTTGAAGGACGGGCATAGAAGCGCGACTTGGTGTATCCAAGACAACCGTACATAGAATTAGCTGTAAGCTTCAAGGCCAACTGCTTGATATCCCATGTCGCAAGCTGCTCAGAAGTTGCGGACTTGTCCTTCATCAGACTCTTGACTTGGCGACGGCGGCCAACAAGAGTTGCGATCAGCTTCGGAAGGATACCTTGGTCCTGATCAGCAGGGACTTCTGGCACCTTCTCTTCATCATCTGAAAGTGTTGTTCGGTCGACTGTTGTGAAGCAGATGTTGTACTCCTGGATGATACTGGGATAGAGAGAGTTGAAATCCATAACCAGCACAAACTTATCGTAAAGCCCCTTTTCGGGCTCAAAGACTAGTCCACCCTTATATTTGTCCTTCTTTTTGACGTCTCCGCCCTCCTCATCCTGGTCTTGTTCCATCTTGGGCCTGCCCTTGAATGGAGCCTTGTCAGGTAGAATATACTTGTTGCGGTGGAATTCGTGCAGTAAAATGTACTCGTTCCTCTCCGCGCGAGTACCTGTAAGTGTCCTTGCCCAAGAGTTTCCGGCCAAATTTGTGAGGACCTTTGTGAGCGGTAACATCTGCACCTTCAGAGCCAGGGCGGCTATAAAGTATGTGTCTGCCTCGCAGTGGCCGATATAGTCTACCAAGCCATCCTTGGTGCAAGCCCACGTCTTCAGCGCCACTTCGTTATCAACCTCTCTGCGGACGTTGTTGTCGCTACTGAGATAGAGGCTGCACATTTCAGTGAGACTCCAGGACTGACACTTTGTCATTGTCGATTTACCAGCATCGTTGGCAAGATCGCAAAGCAAACGCCCAGAAATCAAGGAGCGTTCAGCGAAAAAATTTCCTCCAATCTTGCCCATAGAGCCTGGCCAGTCACTGCGCCTAAACCTCCCAATCCTGGACCATCCAGGCGTCTTTCTAGTCTGAAGGCGGCTGATCAGAATGCTGTAGTCGACACCTTCAAGCTGGTGGCCAAGAATAACATCAGGGTCAACTCTATCAAGCTGTGCCAAGAAGAAACTTAGAATCTCTGGTTCTTGTCTGCACAGTTTCACCAGACCCCGGCTCTTCTTCTTGATGAGATCTTCGAACCCAAGAGGAAAAGAAGAGCCAACAGGACGGATAATGGTGATGGTTCGGGAGGGGATCTGCTCTGCTGGTGTTGTGTCGCTAAGAGAGATGTTCTCGTAAATACGGGCGCTGATGGCCAAAATCTCTTGCTTGTTGTCCTTGGCATTCAAGGTCGTTCTCAAGGCGAGACTCATCAGGGTCAATGGAGGAGGCTCCATGCTGTCCGATTCAGTCAGGGGGGTGATAAGATTTGGCGTGCCAACTTGAACTTCAAGCTTGCAGTGAGAGGCATTGTTAAGGAAGGTGAAATCGGCGTCTTCAATCTTCAACCAACAAGGACCCATAACATTCTTCCATAATACAAACTGTTCGAATATTGAAGTGTTGGTGCCGAAAGTATGTGAGAAGGTATCGCCAGTCATATCGATTGGCAGGGCGGGCTTGTTGTAAGGATAAAGCAGCTTGAGGTATTCGCCCTCTTTCGGTACCTCTTCGAGTTCGAAGGCGTACTTCCTTGAGCAAGGCTTGTCATATCGATTGGCAGGGCGGGCTTGTTGTAAGGATAAAGCAGCTTGAGATATTCGCCCTCTTTCGGTACCTCTTCGAGTTCGAAGGCGTACTTCCTTGAGCAAGGCTTTATCTTGTGCATGCCCACCTTCATCCGTGTCATAATCGAGTCAACTTCTTTGTAGACGTCCTCCATGTCCACTTCCTCAAAGGTTTCCCTGCCATGCTTATACATCTTGTCCCGCGGCAAAAAGAATACCTTCCGTAGTATATTATCTACTTTGAGAAAGCAGCTGACAAACTCGCCGGTCTTCTTATTTTTGACTTTTCCAAAGAGGCAGAGACTGCCATGAACTTCGGTATAGTCCGTCCAGAACATGTTCAGACTTCCGTCTTCCTCAATCGCGTCTTTGTAGTCCATCTTCCCATAAGTCCTGGTGTCTGTCGGAGGGCTGCTTGAGATGACGTTTAAGCGCGAAGTGACGTTATTCCAGGCCGACGCATCTACCTCGTCAGGCGGCGGCCTTGTCGGCGAGGAGCTTGCTGGAGTTGGGTATGGCTCGGGTTTCAAAAGCTTCGGCACAGGCCTTGAACCGGACATGTTGACACTCGCAGCAGCAATGCCGTCAGCTTGAGCTACCTCCATCGCATCATAATTATCCTCCTCTTCCGCTTTGATAGCTACTTGTGCTTTCCGCTCTACAGCTTTCTGAACGGGTGACGAGGGTGCTGGGTCGCTCATTGGTACGTCGTCGTCATCCATCCCGCCAAAATGGTTGCTATCATCATCATGCGCAAGCGGGGCGTCATTTGTATTGTCCAGCCTCACCCTTTTAGCTGATAAGCTTTTGGCACTTTGGATAGGCGGAGAAAGGGCCCTCGTTCGTCGACTCAGTTGCTTCGGCGGGTGATGTGAAGCTCGGGGAAGAACGTTTGTGTCCACCTCTGCGAGGAGGTCCCCCAAGAAATCGTCGTCTGCTTTTGTTTTCACAGGCTATTCAACCATTAGCATCGAAGCCCGTCGTAAGTAAAAGGAGCGTGTTACCTTCGCTTTCGGTTGCGCCACTACGGGCCCCTTTGTGAAGTAATTGTTGATCCCCTTGTCCATATTCTCCCTTTTCGTCTTATCTTCTTCCCGTTTCCTTTTCGCTGCTTTTCCATTCTTCCCTTTGGGTCGAGCATCCTCCTCGCTCTCGCTATCATAACCTTGCTGCCGGTCCCAGTCTTCTCGGCCGTCGTCGGCATAACCCTCTCCATTGTCGTCGATGACAAAATCATCCTGGTTTAGGCGATCACGAATAACCTTTTTGTAACCATCTTCATCCACTTCTTCGTATAGGTCCTTCTCTTGGTGTACTTCGTAAGTATCGAGGCGCTTCTTTCCCGACTCACGAAGAGCACGAAGCTCCGCCAATTTTGACGAGCGAGCAGATTTCGACATGATGAACCGTTGAACCGTTGGACCAAGAAATACAAATTTAAAATGGCATAACGGTGTGGTTGTTCGATTCTGCCCGTTCACACAATGGAGATAATGTTTTGAGAATGTGGTTGCACTTGGTGGGTGAATTCGCGCGTCGAGGGTCCTGAGTATTAATCACGCGTAAAGGACCTCCAGGAACACGCGTAGAGCCCGCGTTTCGCGTTACCCCTGTATTGCGCCGAAACTATTATTCCGTCCCGACCTTAATTGCCACATCACGTGAAAATTTCGAGATACCAAAAAGTTAAGTGAACCCTTCACGGACTTTGCGAAAAGCTCCAACGATTCGGCCATGTTGCACTACCGGCCATATGCAAAGCGGTATGTGACAAACATCGCCACAAGGTCTCAAAATTCATCGTCTCGGATATGTGCGCCACTTGCGAGGAGTTGTCCTCCTCTTTCGCATCGGGCATTTGGCAGTCAGGCTGAGTCCGGAATCGAGGATGGGAGGTCTGGAAGGAGAAATGGAGAACCGCAGCAGAGGTTCAGGATAAACAGGGACTCGGAACGATCTCAATCAACGTCGTTCTCGAAAGGGGACACCTCTGGGAGGAATCGTTTTGGTAACGATGATAACGCCGTCGTTGCGCCCGAGAGGCGGCGCTACGATATGAAATACCGGGATCCTCTGAAATTGGCCGACGATACACTTGCGAAACTTAAGAAGGATAGATTTGAAGAGGCCGAAGATTTGGTTCGGAAATCAAGCGCTGCGATCGATTGTACAGTTGGCTGGAACCATCTTATTGATTGGCAATGCAAGAAGGGAAAGATAAACAGCGCCGTTAAGTCATACAATGAGATGAAGAAACGAGGCCAGACGCCTGATGCATACACATATACTCTCATTTTCAGGGGCTTAGCACAGCAGGCACATCAGCATCCATCTGCTGTCACTCATGCACTGTCGATATACCATTCCATGGACGCCGAGAACGCCCCTGTGCAACCAAACATCATTCACACCAACTCGGTACTAAAAGTATGTGCGCAGGCAGGAGATATGGATGCTCTGTTCGGAATAGCTGCGAAATTACGGGACAAAGGCATACGAGCTCCAAATAACCTCACATTTACCATCATATTCAACGCGATCCGTGATAACGCAGTCAAAAGACTCACGACTGAAATAAGCGCAGAGGAGCTTAGGCCACTTCGGGACAAATCTATAATGGACGCACGGCGAATGTGGGATGACATAGCGAGCCGCTGGCGACATGGTGATCTTTGGATCGATGAAGAACTTGTCTGCAGTTTGGGCAGGATCCTGCTGATGGGAGGTGACAGGGACAGGGATGATATATTTGCCCTCCTCAGGCAGGCTATGAAGATCCCACAACTTGTTATACCACATGGAAGGCGAGCTGAGGCAATTGAGAAACCGCAAGAGAGAGAATCACTGGAAGAGTGGGAAAACGTAAAACTGGACCAAGCCAGGGTTGATTCTGGCCCTTCTCTCGCCTCACACGGTCAATTTAAACGGATAGTTCCAGCGACTCGCAAAGACACATACGGTAGAGGACTAAGCTCCTTCCCACGACCCGGCCGAAATACGTTATCTCTAATCATGGTGGCCTTACTGAAGGCCAAGTTGGGAAAGCAGGCTGCATTATACTGGGAAATATTCACCATGCATTATAACGTTGCTCCAGATAGTGCGAACTATCACGACTATCTTCGCATCCTACGACAGGCACGTCTCAGTGATGAAGCAGTCGCTGTGCTTGAAAAGATGCCCCAGGATATGCTCGAGAAGAAGACTTTCCGCCTCGCAATTGCGGCATGTGCGCGTGACAAGCAAAACCCAAACTCCTTCAGGAATGCCACCAAGGTCATCGACTTGATGCAAGAAACCATGGATACTATTGACCTCCCTACTCTTCACATCTACCTTGATAGTGCGATTGAATCCGACACGGACCGGAGTCGTTTTCTGGAGAGCAAAAGTCGCCAGGTCTCCCCCGAATCTATCCGGCAGATGAAGCAAGCCTTAATCGAGGCAGACCTTGGGGAATTGATTCCTTCCTTGGATGCGCAGGCACAGCCCGTTCAGCCCCTGAATAGCCGAAAGCCCGAAGATGTTGGGTTGGCTAAATTTGAGAAAGGCAAAAGGATCGTAGCAGCTCTCGAAAGGGTATCGCCCTCTATTCTCAATATCAAGGCCACTTTGACTTATGGCGCCACGAACGAAGCGAGGTCGCGGTCACGAAACCGCAGAGACGACTTAAGTACAAACGCCTCTTACCAACAGGACGCTCTTAAGCTGGCACAGAGAATGATCAGCGGCTATGATAAGCTTATGGATGCTGGCATGGTTCCACGAGACGACTATAGAAATCTTACCAGGGAGCGGTCAAAACTTACAGCCCTTGTGACGAAATTTAAAGCCAAGTATGAGCCAGATACTTGGAACAAATTTAAATCCTCGAGCTTTAGGACTTGGAACAAGGAGAGACCAGAGATACCAGCTGCGGAGAAGGAAGCTGATCAGGCCACAGAGAACGTAGTTGAGCAGACTACAGAAATGACTGGAACGGAGGATCAAACGAAGTGAACGGCAGCCTGATAATTCCTGCCATGGATCAATTCTTGTATAACTAAAGAGGGACCAACTCCAACCTTTCAGAACTTGGCCTTTGGATCAAGTTCGAGTCAGATATGACTTGTATCAATATTATCTGTATTATATGTACAGTATAGCCTACAACCAAGCCTGTGCAAGTCACAGCGAATAATGAAACTTAATACGGTTGAGAAGACTTCAGTTGAATTGTGAAATCCGAAACTTTCTCTCGGATACGGGCCATACTATTTGAATTGTGAAATCCAAAACTGTCTCTCGGATACGGGCCATACTACGAATACAATTGAATGCCTATGATAAAATACAGCTGTTGAATTGTGAAATCCGAAACTTTCTCTCGGATACGGGCCATACTACGAATACAATTGAATGCCTATGATAAAATACAGCTACCATACACCACTGTCCACCGTGCCCAGACGTACAGAATTCCTCCGGCTTTGTGGCAACGCCATCCTAAACAAATGCTGATTGACCCACGAAAATTGCAAGCTATGCATACGACCCAATTGCTAGTGAAACAACAACAATCCGCATGTGGTCGTTTTGAGTTATTCCCCGGAAATGAAAGTCAACGCTGGCCTACCCATAGAGAATAATGTCCCTCCAATTCCTTTCCTCGTTCTCTTTTTCATCCTCTTCATCGTGTTTCCGCTTCTGGCGTTGTTCATCGGTTGAATCATAATCTACAGCCTCAGGTTGACTGGCAGGGTGGCTCTGAATCATCCTTCCCTGCCGTATGATATTGGCCCTTTCTTCTTGGAGGGGAGCCCTTCGCAGTGCTTTGGGGCCCTCTATATCAATGTTGCCCTTGATGTTCCCGTTTCCAACTTGGGTGCCGAAGTTGCTCTCAATATCAAACGTTCCAAAACTTACGATTCTTAGAGGAGCACTGCCGCTGGTTCTAGTTGGTCGCAGAACAGATAGCTGAGCAGGTTCCTCTCCCACTGATGGAGCAGGCGAATGACATGGCGAGAAAGTTATCTTGCTTGTAAGCTTCAAGGCCGCAACCTCATCTGCCGCCTTCAAGGACCTGCCCTCCGGACTCACTTCAACAGTCTCGTTTGTGGACGTTTCACCAGAAATCAAGGGAGGCTCGGTCAACGTTGTATCTGTCTCTGCATGTCCACTGTCCCGAGATGATGCCTTGGATACATCGCGAGTTCTGGGGATATAGTTGACCTCAGCTAGAGCATCAGTACGACTGCTACACGAGAAACTTCGGTCCAACGCCATATGCCTCCGATACTCATCTCGCAAAGTTTCATATCTTGCGAGGTCCTCGATGTGTAAGAACGAGATATCCTCGCTTCCATCTCTATCCCGAGACCATGTTTTCCTCTGTGGCCTGGTGGCTGAGTCGTAATCGGAATTAAGTTTTCCATGTATCCTGAGAAAATTTCGTGCTGCGTCAACTGCTCGTTTCTCGCTATCCGCGTTTTTATTGGGTGCGTACTTGTCAATGAATTCAATGCCGAGATCTGCCCAAGTCTTCATCGTCTCAATGCTATGGTCCGTATCTAATGGCTTTGTTATAACTCCGTCGTATATCTCAGCCCAGATACTACCCAGTTTTGGGGGGGTTGCAGGTTCTCCCAGTGGTGTTTTCAAACGAATCGAAAGGTCGGTGGCTAGCTTTGTCTCTGGTTGTTTCAACTTGCCTTCTTCGGCACTCTGTTGTTCACCCTCCGAGGTGCCCAAATACAAATCTAGCAGAGAGTTATTGGAAGATGTGCATGTTATGGATTGGTCCTCTTCGGATTGGATGGTCGAAGTAGCAGGTGCATCTCCTTCGCATTCTTCTGCAAATACAAATCTAGCAGAGAGTTATTGGAAGATGTGCATGTTATGGACTGGTCCTCTTCGGATTGGATGGTCGAAGTAGCAGGTGCATCTCCTTCGCATTCTTCTGTATCTGACAGTTGGTGATCACCACCTCGATGATTACCAGCACAACGGTTGGGGCTCAGTTCTTGGCCAAAGCCCATGCCCTTAAAATGTTCGAATTGCATGGGGAGCCAGATGCATTCCAGTTTAGGATGATTGGACTGTTCTCCAGGAGACCCGAAAATGTAACCTTTGGGCTGTGGATAAAACGTGTTCGAGCCTCGGTCGAAGAGAATGTAGTTTGAATACTCTACCGCGTTTTGAAATAAACTTCCAATAGCGTCACTTTTGGATTGAAACGTTTCATGGTGCGCTTCGCCGAATTCCGTTTTAGGGAAATCTATATGGAATGGGCCTAAAGAGCTATTCCTAGTCGCCGGCCTCGTTGAGTGTCGTTTCTTTCTTGGTGGCAAAGACTTTTTTCTCTTCGAAACCAGGAGGGGGCTGGCTGACCGCGTCTCACGATTTGAGCTCCCTGGAGATATATTAGGGCGCTCACCTGATATGGCATTCTCTCTTGGAGGGGTAGTCTCGCCCTTCTTCGGGGTGGTCCTCAAAGCATTTCTGTCGGCATTTGTTTCCTACGAATTGTTAGTTTTCAACCATACTTTCCATATACTACTTACGGCCCCTTCTGGGGTTTCTTCCGGGGTAGTTACGAAACCTAGTGGTACTCACGTTAACCTTATTATTTTGAATGAACATTCCACATTCATGTCCAAGAGAACCAGCATTTATCCAACTGTCCAGAGAAAGAGAGCCTCGTGGGGCTATTGCATTTGAGTAACAAGAGCACCCGCTTTGACTGCAGTGGTCCTCGGGGATATTCAAATTCTTGAACGTTCTTGCGGCGTTCTGATCAATTTGTTCCAAAACGATCTGTGTATCATGGTCGGTGTCCGAGGTTAGTTGAAGTTGAGGTTGGGTCGATAGCTTCTTATATCTCTGTTCTAAGGATCGCGAACGAGATGTAAACAATGGATCAATGTCAATTTTTGTTGGTATGTCTGGGCTTGCCAGAAGTGTATTATAATCTGGGCTACCAGAATCCAGATCCTCCTTGGTTCTTCATACTCTGTTAAATCAAGACCCAAGGTAATGTTTCGAGATACTGGAGAGCGGCTTGCTTACCTTCGTCGGCTTTGAGATATCGTTCCAGGGTAAGGACCGGCCTGGGAATATCCCCCCGTGGAAACAATATGTAGAGCAGCTGGCCGTCTATCAGAAAACGTTGGAGACAATAGGGCTGCGCTCCCGCTAGCACCTATGTCTGACGAGGACTTTTTTGATAAGCAATCTAGTTCGACTGGAGCTTTGGACGGTGGAAGAAAAGCCGCCTCATTATCCTTGTTATCTGGGACACTTAGACCCCATGTGCTTCTTTATAGTCACGCTGAGGTGCATTAATAGAGTCAATACCGACACCAGAGTCAGGTCGAGGCGCCGGCTCTATGATTTCATCCTTGAACGTGACTTTTTTGCGGCCTATTGTTGCATGAGATCCAGCTTCATAAGTTTGCGGAGGATGAACCCGGTCCGCATCTTCAACTGACTGGATACTAGAATTGCCGGGGACCTGCGAGTTATTACCGGCTCCGCTTCTTTTCCGTAGTACATTTTGCTGCGTTGGTCGGTCTGTTCTGCCTTTCATGGAGCTCCTCTTCCCAACTGTTTCGAACAGGTTCTGGAGACTTTTGCGATGTCTTAGGAGCGAAGAAGGTGCTTCTTCCTCCCGGTCTAAAAAGTCAGCTACGTTAACTTCTCATATTGCAAGATGCTTACACGAGTCTAACGGTTTCAGATATTGTGATGTGCTATGCCCTGCTGCTCTCTGAGAGCTGGCACCAGGGCCAGCACCGCTCCATGTCCCCCGCAACGATCCAAAAAAGTTCCAAGACCCTGGATTTGCATAGCTGTCTTGTGGAGCAGGTATTGGTTCTTTAGAAGGTGTATTGAGCGCCATCTTCAAAAAATCTTGCGCAAGTGAGAATACAGATTTGCTCCGGTTCAGGCGCCTTGTAGGAGATGGCGGGCCTCTTGTTTCTGGAGCTTCGTTCATTCTCCTGGTCCCAGGTGACATATCGCCGGATACTTTTTCCATGGCGTACTGCAGTCTATGCCCCTCTGAGGCAATATGCTGGGCTCCAATGTCAAGCCTCAATTTCGGTTTCGAGCCGTAGCTTCAGACTTCCAAGCCTGTGGCCGGATAATAATTCGGCCTGAAGGCAAGCAGAAAACAATAGAATGACAATTTCACCGACAGTTCCCAGAAACAAATAGCAACTAGTTTCCAGCCTAGAAATATCCAAAACTGTCGTCTATAATATGAAGAGAAGTTTCTGCCGTTCCTGGAACGAACTGATAATATGAGAACAGCCAACAAGGGAAGGGGCGCTCAGCCTCGCTTACCTAATCAAAATTATGAGGAAAGTGCTTCGCGCCTCCCTTGAACCCGACCACAACGCGCCTTCCTCGAAACCTTCCATACCCACACGTTGACCCTTCCTCCAAGTCGCATTTAGCCTTGGTGTATTGACGTAGTCACAGAGTGTTTATCTGAAGTGGTAAGTGAGACTAATTCCACAGGTAACAATGGCAGGACGCAAAGTCGCCGTGGATTTCGACAAGATCATCCAGACTGGTACGTTACGACTTCCCCTTGCTAGCAAACCTCAATCTTATGAATACCGTTCAGATCGCACAAGACGTAAGAATGAAGCACTTGCAGATGACATTTTCAACCGTGGTCGTCGCCAAAGCGCACCTGGCGCCGCAGCCTTCCGTAAGCCAGGAACCGGCCCTTCTCTTGCCAGCAGAGTAGGAATTAGCAAAGTGAGTGAATACTTCCATATTGTGTGCAGTCGCCGCATAATCCAAATGGTAAAGGTGCTGACTGTTTAATCTAGGATCGCTCCCGCTCCATCACACCGAAACCCATAGGCTCGGCGAAGTTCTCCAAGAAACCAGTTCCGGCAGGCAATGTCAATTCAGACTGGACCCACGATCTTCACGGTGTCAACAACCCCAGCCCACTTGCCCCGTCGTCCTTCTATAACAAGAGCTTGAAACCCGGCCGTAATGCTCAGTTTCGCACCCTGCTCAGCAACTCTGTGTCGTCACCCAACTTGAACGCCCAGTTCAATGTGCTCCCAAAGGCTGCTACTGGCTTGTCCATCCGCGGGATTGCAGGACCAACCACCGTTCAAGCACAGAATTTCGCACCGGGAACAACTGCAGCGGACATTGAGAGCGCAATGACACCAATCGGAGGGAAGATCCTAAAATGCACCGTCGTAGCTACCAGGCCTAACGTTATCGCCGAGATCGTGTTTGAAAATAGAGACGGTGCCAACTGTATCATCGACACTTTCCATAACCAGACTGTGAGTACAAATTGCTTTGCCTGACTAAGGAATTACACTGATAAACGACACATAGGCCGATGGACGTGTCCTCAACCTCTTCATTAAGCCCGAAGTTGTCTCTGCCCCTAAAGCTGCCGCACTTGTTCCCGGGGCCCCTACTGGTCCTGCTATCCCAGTCGGCCCTCGCGCTGACCGCAGCAACGCCAGGCCTGCGCGCCCTGCGGACTCCGATCGCTATAATCAACGCAACCGTGACAGCAGCAGAAATGATGTTGTGGATGGCTCATATGGATTCGAGGACGATCGCATGGACACAGATCAGTATGACAGCCCGAAACCGCTGTATAGCGACAACATGGTTGGCGGGAGGAGTGATAGAGGCGATTACCGTGATGCAGGGAGGGGTTTCAACCGGGCCGGTGGACGTGGTGGAGCGAGGGGCCGCGGATACAGATGAAGGTCTAATCCAAGCTCCTATCACCCTGACGAAAGCTGGTTGTGTAAGATATACGGTCCTTTTGAGGACATCGAACACGATATATAGTGTTGCGGTTTTACGTGTCCATGATTAGAGCAGCACGTCGACACATTGCCGAGACCTAGTAAGGAATATTCTGGTCCTGAAATGGCCATTTAACAACACGTATGAAGTGGAGTTTGGGGCTCTATGGTCTTCGGCGCCGAGTTATACCAGAGGAATATTACTTAACACAAGTGGTGGATGCATATGGCGTTAGGACGATGCACATCAACTGTACTGTACAATACCATAGGCATATACCAAGAGCGAATTTACCCATTACTCAGTACTCGGCGAAACGCACTGTGACTATTGTAGTGGGATACTTTCATCATACAGATTCGAATACTCACTGTCACAGTAAACAAACAAGCATGAAAGCGTGCAGATGAAAGGTCATGACTCTAGTCATCTATCAGCCGCCACGATATATACAACCCAAC
>JPKA01001185.1:0-17548 GCA_000750875.1 Pseudogymnoascus sp. VKM F-4517 (FW-2822)
AGGGGAGAGCGGGGCGGAGGGGCGGCGGGTGGGCGCGGTGGGCGGCGTGCAGATATTTCGTCGCTGTACAAATCCTGCACAAGCAATACACAAGCACACATAAAATCGGCAAGTAGCTGCCGAGAAAGGTGGGTTGCTGGTTGATTGAGTACTATTTAAGTACTTTTACGGTGTGATTTTGGCTGTATTGGTACCTTTAACATACTTGCATTCGGGTTTTTGCCCAATGCTTCGGACCCGAGCCTGTCGGGAAGCAGATTGGCGGCTTCGGCGCTAACTTGACGCTAGCTGAGCGCTAAATTGGAGATGGTGCTTATCTAAGTCCAGGCTAAACCCGACAATTCCCGTGTTGGGGTTAGTTGTGCACTCTCCAATTCCTATCCCCAATTATCCCACCCTTGTGCAATGTTATGCAACACATATACACCACTATCCACGCATATTTCATTTGTTCCACCGTTGTCCAACGGCCTCGCCGCCCAAACATGGACCCCACTGTGGATGAGCAGTTCCGCTTCCGTGGCAAAAGGCCTTGCAAAGTGCGCCTCGGACATTAGTTATCACCATACCAGCGAGGAAAGAGGTTTGAGGCTTTGCTGTTTTTCTTTCTCCTGCATATATAGTGTCTCTCTGTGTGTGTGGCCATATATAGTTATCGCCGTGCACTTTCGTTTTGGTTTCTTGACTCTCTTTTATTCTCATACCATACTACCTCTATGCATATATAGTGTCTCTCTGTGTGTGTGGCCATATATAGTTATCGGCGTGCACTTTCGTTTTGGTTTCTTGACTCTCTTTTATTCTCATACCATACTACCTCTACTACAGTTCGATATATATAATCCAGTTCGAAAAACTGAGCTTGTGATACCCCTCATACATACGGGCATTCTTCTTACACACTTAACTTTCATTGCACAACACAGCAGTCTTTGCGTCTAGTTCTCGGCCGTTCAGAGACTCAAACTTCTTTACTAGCTTGCAGAGATTACTTTTACCGGTACTGGCAACGAGCCAGGAACCTCACTACCCCCTTTCGCCATGTCTGAAAAGACAGCAGTGGACGTAGAGGCCCAGGCCACCGCGTCCTCCACGACCCTCCCACCACCAAACAACACTCACCTAGAGACTGAGAAGCTCGAGACCTCATCAATCACCAGCTCTGTGGATTCGGCAGATTATGACCATGACGAGGTCGAAGCCATGGATGCTGGGCGCCAGGCAGATTTGGCAATCGATAGGGTAGGTTTTCAAAGCTGTCACAAACCTAAAATACACACTAACATGATCTCCAGGTCAACTCCCGTGGCTTAATCAAGACCGCCTCCGAGGCAGGAACACTCAGGAGGACTGAGACGAAGAGCAGCCGCATCACACGCGTGCTAACGCGCATCGCCACGACCAAAGAGAAGCTCGAGCCCTCGATCATCCCCGAGCAGAACCTCGACGATGGTGTCGTAGGCTGGGAAGGACAAGACGACCCGAACATGCCTCTCAACTTCCCCGACGGCAAGAAGTTCCTCCTGCTCTTCCTCATCTCGGCCATTACCTTCATCTCGCCCCTCGCCTCCTCCATGTTCGCCCCCGGCGTCTCCTTCATGAACAAAGAATTCCACAACACCTCCACCATCCTCTCCGCCTTCTGCGTCTCCGTCTTCGTCCTCGGCTACGCCGTCGGGCCCCTCGTCCTCTCCCCTCTCTCTGAGATCTACGGTCGCCGCCCCGTCCTCGCCTGCGCCAACGTCACCTTCGTGCTCTGGCAAATCGGGTGCGCGCTAGCGCCCAACCTGACCTCCCTCATCATCTTCCGTTTCTTCGCCGGCGTCGGCGGCTCAGCCTGTATCACCATCGGCGGCGGCGTTATCGCCGACCTCTTCCACGCCGAGCAGCGCGGCTTCGCCTCCGCCATCTTCTCGCTTGGTCCCCTCTTCGGCCCCGTCGTCGGCCCCATCACAGGCGGCTTCATCGCCCAGCGCGCCGGCTGGCGCTGGGTCTTCTGGGTTCTCCTCATCGCGTCCGGCGTCGTCTCCATAGGCATCGAGTGCTTCAACAAAGAAACCAACCACCGCGTGCTCATGCGCCGCAAGACCGAAGCCCTCCGCATATCCCTCTCGCGCCCCGAGCTCCGCTCCTGCTACGACTCCGCCGGCCCGCCACTGCCGCCCCGCACCGTCCTCCTCAACGGCTTCATGCGCCCGCTCAAGATGCTCACAATGACCGTCATCACGCCGCTCATGTCCCTGTACATGGCCGTCGTCTACGGCCTCCTCTACCTCCTCTTCACCACCATCACCAGCGTCTTCCAGCAACAATACCTCTGGGACCCCGAGATCACCGGGCTCGCCTACCTCGGCGTCGGCATCGGCTTCTTCACCGGTGTCGCCGTCGTCGCCAAGATCTCCGACGCAACAGTCGTGCGCATGACGCTCGCCAACGGCGGCGTCCGCGAGCCCGAGTTCCGCCTCCCCGCCTGCGTCTTCTTCGCCTGCTTCATCCCCGTCTCATTCTTCTGGTACGGATGGACGGCGTACAAGCAGGTCCACTGGATCGTGCCGATCATCGGACTCGTGCCGTTCGGCTTTGGCATGATGGGCGTGTTCATCCCGATTCAGACGTACATGATTGATGCGTTCCCCGAGTACGCGGCGTCTGCGGTGGCGGCGCTGACGGCGAGTCGGAGTGTGTTTGCTGCGGTGTTGCCGCTGGCGGCGCCGTCGATGTATGATAAGCTTGGGCTTGGGTGGGGAAATTCCCTGCTGGGATTCATTGCCCTGGCGCTGATTCCGGTGCCGGCGCTTATCTTTAAGTATGGCAAGGTTATTAGGGTGAAGTACCCGGTGAAGCTGTAGGCTTTTGCTAGATAGTTGGACAGTTTGTGTGAGAGTTTCATTTGTCAAAACTGAGCGCATTGCGTGGGCGTTTTTGGGTTTGGGTGATATCCAGCAAGATTGAACGGGATTTTGGATACTGGGGTGCATATATATAATCATAATTCTACTTACATATCTACTCAACAATATTTTATCCAAACCACTCGCTATATGGTGATATCGTTTAAATATTTATATGGGAATTGGATACTCAGGTGCTGTATATGTATAATAATAAGTAGACCTTAAAATGTTATAGCTAAGGATTGATATTAACTATTTAAGCTGATAGAAGATATCACTTCACCCCTATTCATAAGTGACCACTGCCTGTTATTAGTTGTATCCCTAAGTAACTAAAAGTCCAAGTGCACGACACTTCTCGACAGAGATAATGTTTATCGCCACGCCTCCGTCAACCATGCAAAGCAGGAGCTTATATGTAGACCATCCTCGAGAGGCGTTCTAATTATGACAGGTGTACCCTCGAGTGCAAAAGGCAGCTCTCCGGAAGTCTAGGCCTAAGACATTAACCTTAGGTGCCAACTGAAAATACACTATATAGTAGCTCATCTTACCATTCTCTAGCTATTATAGGTTTTCTTCTTTCGCAAACCATTATATGTATAACTAATTATGCTTAAACTTAGCAATCGTTTAGATACTAAGCGAACGAGAGACTGCGGACTTCTGTTTCTTAAGATGGTTTAATAATATCGAAGTTAGGCTGTTCTAATTGCATTCTATTTGTCTCTTCCCCTACACCCGTTTCCCAGGGCTGGTGGTCTTCCGAGCTTTCGCATTTAGCGTGGGTGATGATTCTCTAAAGGCTCTGAAGCCGCACTCTTCTCTACTATGTAGGCTAAAACTATGTCACATAGCTTTGCCAAAGACGCCTCTACACTATCTAGATCGGTCGACATCCTCCTTCGTCGGGACGGGTGAATGTAATTCTGATCAACAAAGGCTGAAGCTCCCATGGGCTTATTGCTGTCCTCTATTTCAAGTATAATTTCCATAATAGCAGTCATCATGCACAGCCCCTCTCTAGACTTCCAGGACGGCATTGAGTATCTCCATTTTCTCTACCCCTCATGATTATAATCCCTCCCCCCATCTACCAAGCCTTCTCCTTCCCATTATAACTAAAGAACTTCCCCGAGTCCTCCGCCTTCAACCCCTTCAACACCTTCAACATCCCCCCAATACTATCTTCCTTCTCCATAACCGCTCCCTCGCCGCCCACTACAGCATAGTTAGCATCACAATCACCATCACAAAAAAGGGGGAAGAGATCTCTCATACAAGCCGTCTTAACCCACTACACAAAGACCCGTTAGCACACTTCCCCACGACATAAACAACCCAGATACAGAATAACTCACCCCAGGATCAACACAAACAACCACCACCCCCCTCCCCCTCAACTCACTCGCCTGATGCAGCGTCAACATATTGACCCCCGCCTTCGAAATCGAATACGGCGTGCACTTCGCCACCTCCGCCTTCCCCGCATCATCCATACTCCCCAACCCAGACGTCATATTCATGACCACCGCCCCGGCCTTCAAATGCTTCTCCAGCGCCTGCACGATCATCGCCGGGCCAACAACGTTAGTCTGCACATTCTCCATAATCGCGGCGGGGCTGACGGTCAGGCTGGTCTGCTGGGAGGCGACGTTGACGCCGGCGTTGTTGAGGAGGTAGTCGATCTTGTCGTCCTCTCCTAGTAGCGTTGTTACGGCGTCGCCTAGGGCGGAGATGGAGGGGGGGGAGCTGGTGTCGCATTCGAGGATGTGGAGGCGGGGTTTGTTGTCTAGAGCTTCTAGGCCGGCGAGGGTGGAGGGGGTCATGGAGCGTGAGGTCGCGATGATGGTGTTTGAAGCATCTTTTGAGAGCTGTGTCACGAATTCGAGGCCGAGGCCGCGGTTGGCGCCGGTGATGAGCCAGGTGGGCATGGTGGTGTGTGCTGGAGGGGTTGAAGTGTGATGGAGGGGTAGATGGAACTTGTGTCACAGAAGAAGTTCTACGTTTGACAGCAATGGCGCGCGCCTTTATGAGGTCCGGGTAAATTGTAATCTGCCGGAGGGGATCTAATGCAGAGTGTTTGCACGCCGCGTGACGGGCCTTGAAGCCGGGGGAAAGGCCGCTGGTGGTTACTAGACTGGACGCGGATCGGTTTTGTATGCACATATGATGCTTGATTAGGCGGGTGCGAGATTCGGCGGCGCGAACGCCGGGAGGGTGATTTATAATAGATCTAGTTTAGTTTAACTAGTAGTTCACCGTAAATAATAAGGGACTCGGATTTCATAGCGGATGCGATTCCATAGCGGATTATAATTTAGTTAGTAATTCACGGCAGATAATAGGGAATAAAGGTTCCATAGTAGATAATGGGATACTCAGATTCCATTTCGATCAGATATATATTAAACCAACAATCCGTGAGACAAATGAAACGAGAAAACTAAAAACGCAGAAGCCAAAACCAACCCATAAAAGCACACAACCGCACCCCATCATCGACGACTACTCGCTACACGCCTATTCTCCACTCGGATTTCATAGCGGATTGTAGTTTAGCTAGTAATTCACGATAGATAATAGGGAACAAAGGTCCCATAGTGGATTAAAGGATACTCAGATTTATATTCCATTTCGATCAGATACATATTAAACCAACAATCCGAGAAACAAATGAAAAGAGAAGACTAAAAAACGCAGAAACCAAAACCAACACGTAAAAGCACACAACCGCACCCCATCATCGACGACTACTCGCTACACGCCTATTCTCCACAGCTCTCATTTCCTTCTCACACTTCTCATTCCTCGCCTTCTCCGCCCTCATCCCCTCCTCCGTCATCTTATACACATAAAACCCCAGCCAATACCCATCATCAATCTCCGCCATCCTCCCAGCCCACCTCACCATCCTCGACGGCTTATTACCCCACGTCACAGCCGACAACCACAAACTCACCTCCTCAGTCTTTATCTCACGCCCATGCTTCACCAACGCATCCACCACCTTACTCTTAATCTCCTCCAGCTCATCATCAGCCTCATTCAGCTCAATATGCGTCCTGAAGTTCTTCTCCAGGGCCCCCCCCTCCGTCTGCCCCAACCTAGCCCACCTCCCCCCATCCGTCCCGTTCTCCACCGCCAAATGCGCAGCACCCCTCTCCCTCTTCTGCACATCCTTCAGCTCCCTCCCCAACTCCTCCCTCACCGCCGCCTCTCCAGTTTCCGTCGGAACCTTAACCCCCTTCAACTGCGCCATCCGCATAAGCCAACTCGAATTCCACTGATCGAGATCCACCCCCCTAAGACTCCCCTCCAACACCCCCTCCCACCTCTTCTCCTCCTCGTCCGTCCCCCGCTGCCCCACCGGCGGGGGATTATACCCCGTCCTCGCATCGAACTCCTCACTCACAATATCAGGCAGGATCCCCAAATACCGAATCGGATACCTCACCACCCCCGGCCTCTGCGCCGTCTGCATCGCCATCCTCTGCCTCACCTCCGCATGCGACGGCGGCGGCACGCCCGGCCGCAGCGCAGGCTTCGCCTTCGGCGACGGAGCACGCCGAATTCGGGTGCCGTAGCGGAGGAGATTGCGCTGTGGCCCTGGGCCGGGCTGGATCAGCTTTATGCCCCGGGGCAGGGCGCCGACGGGGGGCGCGGTGTCTTTGGCGCGTCCGCGGCCTCTGCCGCGCGGATTCGCGGTGGGGAGCGCCCGGCTGG
Organism: Pseudogymnoascus sp. VKM F-4517 (FW-2822); assembly: GCA_000750875.1. Lineage (NCBI taxonomy): Eukaryota > Fungi > Ascomycota > Leotiomycetes > Thelebolales > Thelebolaceae > Pseudogymnoascus > Pseudogymnoascus sp. VKM F-4517 (FW-2822). The sequence goes on from JPKA01001185.1 coordinate 6,621, forward strand.
CGGCTCTGTTGATGGTGATTCCCGGCGGTAAGTTTTGGTCCCTCGTGCTGCCGGCGGGGCGGTTAACGGGGGTGAATCGAGTGCCGGCGATTCCGCCAGGCGTGGCGCCGGGGAGCGGCGTTGAGCCGACGATTTGGGGGAGCCGGCCGGTTCGGCGGTAGTGCTCGTTTACTGCTGCTGCTTCCGGGTCGGTAGTTGCGCGCAGGTTGCGCATGGCGGTTTCTCTGTCGGTGGCGGGGGTGTCTGGGATGGTGACGGGGGGATTGGTGAATTTGGTTGTCCTCGTTTCTTGTTTTGGTGCCGGCTCGGGGCCGCCTTCTGGGTTTGTGGACATGGTGGGTGGGGGTTGGGGTGGGTTGTGGGATTGAATCACTGTGTGGTGTTGGACCTGCCGGTCAATCGGGGGATTGTAAGAGTTGTAAAAGGGGTTGTAAGAGCGATGGACAATAGCTCGCAAGAGGGAGATTGAAGGGTTTATGAGATTCAAAGCAACTTCCCTTGCCTACCTATGTATATGTGATGACCAACATCTATAGTCATCGAGAGCCTGAATGCGTCGACAATGAAAGAACCAGCGAACCGGATCCTGTCAGTTCTTTATCGAGATACCACGGGTCGGATGCAGAGCCCGAGACCATCGCCATTCCAAAAGCATTATTGTTAAGAAAGGAGATAAAGAAAACTTTCGTCCGAGGTTGGCTGATTCTTTTGTTAGGATTTTTGGTGAAATGGGAGACCGGATTTGGCGAATTGTCGGTCGATTTCATACCATAATATTACCACCTAGAAATACAAAGAGATGCGAACAGCAAATACGTATCTTACTTGCCTGTGCTGTCTGTGCTTCGGCAACGAGGTGAAAAAAAACCGATGAACTGAAAATACCTGCAAGAAACCTCCATAAACATAGTCGGGCTTCAGGCGCCTCTCATTCCGCCAACGACGGTTTCACATAACCAGTTCATAACAGCAGATTTGGCATAATTTCATAGATATTTTTTTCGACGAGGTATTCCGATATTAGCAATGATAGGCACCAACGAGTTTGTTCATCTATTCACAGCTTCCTCCTCTTTACTCCTCACCAACTAAGTTCGTGCCCTCGCGCAGGCCCTCAACAACCAGCTCGTGGCCCTCGGCCCTGAGGTAGATGTTCTTGATGTCGTCGGTGGTGGTCTCGAAGTGGCTGGTGGCATCGTAACTCTTGGAGATGAAGATGTTGTCGTTGACACCGCTCTCGAGCGGCTCGTAGAGTGGGATTGGTGGGCCCTAGGAGGAGTTAGTTGTTTCTTTGTCGGATTAAAGGTGGAAACCTACCATGAACTTCTCCTCGATCCTGCCGAGGCGCTCGAAGCCGGGTGCGAGCTCCAGGTGGTGGTTTGCGTTGGTCTCTGCCATTGTGGAAACGATGGCGATGTAGTAACCCTTGGGGCATACGTTGTGTGCAGAAGAGACCATGGCGATGTAGATATCTTCAATATGGTTAGCATATCCATAAAAATTATCAGTGGCAGTAAACTAACCATTCTTCCTTCCGACCTGCGATTGGGGAATGATAAGCTGGCACGAGTCGCTGTTGTCGGTGCCCTGGATTGGGTGGTTCAAGATGCAAATCGCCTTGAGGACGTGGCCAACAACTTGGACCTTGCCAGGGAAATACGATGGGTCTCCAAGAATCTTCTTGGCCTTGGTGCTGAAGGTCATTCCATCGCCTTCATCTCCACGCTCCTTCATGGTTGCCTTAATACCAATAGCCTTGTTTCCGTCGTATGTAACCTCATCAAGGTTGGTGTTGAGCATGTAAGTGCCACCGTAGATAGCGGACAGACGAGCGAATCCCTGGGGAAGCTCACCAAGACCGTAAAGCGGGTAGATGTATGGGGACTTTCCATAGCGAGCAACAGAGTTACCGTAGAGACGGATACGCTCGATGGCCTCTGGTGCTCCCCCTGCCGCGGTAATGTAGTCATCTGTTGTGTATAATGCCATGGCATGTCCGATAAAGTCGCGAGTGGTTGCTTCTAATCCGAACTTGTCGTAGACCTCCTTCATCGTGCATGCTTGGATGTTCAGGCCTAGACAGCGGTCAGCGGCATCACCAACACGATCTATGAGTTCACATACCCTTGTGGCTAGCTGAATCGCCCTCGTTGAAAGTTCCAACCCACTCGATAAACGACTTCATGCGCCTCTTCTCAAAAATGCCCATTAGGGACGAGGTCAGGGCCTCCTTCGCATCAGATGGGACCTTGGCAACAGTCGCCTTTGATCCGGCGCCCTGCTGCACGTAGCTGCCAGCAATTTGCTTGAATTCAAGGTATCTTGTTACGTCCGTCGAAACGAGGATGTTGGTAAGCTCGCCGCTTGATATGAGCAGCTTGGATACAAGGTCGATGTTCCAGTCGTTGGCGCGGCCGTACTTCTTCCATGGCTCCTCACCCGCGTTGAAGTTTCCGTACTTCTTGAACAGCTGTCTACACGTCAGAATGAATTCGTAGTCAAAGTTGCGATCTCACTGACAGTCTCGATGTTGACAGAAGCTGCCTCTCTGTGTTGCGTTAGTCTAACCCACAAATCCCAGGGTGGTCGAGAACGTACCCGCCATAGTAATCGTTGCGGTCGATGTGAAGCACTTTCTTGCCCTTCACACTGAGGACTCTTTGAAAATATTAGCTCACTATCACCATATGAGTCTCCTGTATGCTTACCCGGACAGAACACACTCGGTCAGGCCTTCAAAGGGGAGGTTGTTAGCTATCGAATCTGACGTGCCCCTCAATGCGGGGTTACATACCAGTACCAAGGACCACAACATCGTACTCGGGGGCGATTTCGTCCATGATGACAGACTATATTCCTCCTGGATATATGCAAAGAAGCGCTCAAAGATTCAACAGTAGCTATAGGCTCGAGTTTCGGCGAACACAGTTGCAACTTTGTTGTACAAGCTACGGCGCTACTGATAGAGAGTAGCGGTCACCTCTGGCTGCTCCACTCGCTTCAACTATTCCCCTTACAACATAGAGTCGCAACGGGCCGGAATTATCCGTCATAAATGTCATTTGGTGGTGAGACATTATATCGATAGTAATTTGCTATATACTCCTACACGAAGATGATCTCTATCTTATACACCTTTATCCTACATCCAAATGCGCTTCCGTAGTCTCCAATACAACATTGACCAAAAACGATCATTTCCCTGCCAGCTCTTGCGTGGGTCTATCGTTTCGATAGACCCCTTTGTCTTATAATGGCTTGTGGATTCTCAACATATACCATTGAGCCAACTATACCGATTGAGGCTTGACCGGTTGATCCTTTCCGGTGCCCTCTGCCGCGGCCGTCTCAGCTGCTTCAGCCTCGAGCTCCTCCGGAGTCAGCTCTTCTAACTCGAAAGCATCCAGACTTGGCGTATGCGCAGGTCCTTCTCCAGTGAGATCCACCTCCGGATCGCCCGCTGCCAGCTTCCTCGCATCTTCCCATGAGTAGTATCGCTCGGTAAGTACTTGCTTGATCGCCCGCTGAGTTCTCCGGACCTAAAATAATAATGTCAGTATGAAGCCCCCGTAAATGTGAATATATGAAGCAAGTGCATGGTTTCTTACAGCAGTATCCCTCGTCTTTGCCTCGTAGTCACCGTAACCGGCATCAAGTCGCTCTCTCTCGTGTGTCTCCGTTGCAATCCTGTTGCGCTCCTTGCAGCACACCCACCACAGCGAATGTAGGTCTTCCCAGCTCTTGTACCTCAGCTCCTCTGCGCTCCAGGGGCGACCGTGCTTGTTATCCTCCTCTGGTGTGTTCATTGCCTTGTCTTTCGAGTGGAAAAATTGATATAAGCCGTGGTTTTCGTCGACACGGAGCTTGCTCCGCTTTTTGGGGTCGAGGACTGGTTCCGGAAGAGGGTCATTGGAGACACTCAGAGGCTGGCGAGGGCCAGTTCTCCTGACTGTGCTCACTCCTCTTTCGCGGTTGAAGTCGCGAGGGAAGAAGGTTTGTCGCGAGGTGGAGAATTGAGAGGTTTGGGTCTTGACGATTGAGGGAGCGAGGAAGGTCAGAGAGACATGGTGAGTTCGTGTGGGCTTCAACAGAAGCTGTGCGGCTGGCCGCACTACTGCAGATGTCGACATCTCGATCTGAAGTAGCTAATTGTCTGTGGGGAAACCGGCTTCGCTCTTTCCTACAGCTCGAAGTCAGGATGCCCTCCAGGCGCATCTTCAATAAATCGACTAGCGAAATTATTTAAGGTTTTCACGTGACGTGGCCCAATTGGCTTCTTGGCAAAAGGAGTTCCAGGAACCAACACTATTGAATTTGAATTGATATTCACACGGCTCCTTTTCTCAATTGATACTCATAAACTCATTTTCCCGATTGATACTCGTTTTTAATCAATATCTACAAACTCGCTTTTTAAAACAAATATTGGAAAGAACGGGTTCCATATGACCATGCCACAGCGCTACACTCCGTTCCAGGCGCCGTTCACCAAAAAAAGCGATTCTAGCTACAGGCAGCTTGGAAACATAAAAATTGGTGTATGAATAATATGTGGAATATTAATTATCATCGTTGAACTTGGTATGATCAAAAGGGTTGTGGTGCACATATATTTTCATTTGTCGTCGAATTAATTTATTATTCTGGTGTTTTTAAAAATGTTGATATCACAGAACTTCACCCACTTCACCCACTGACACGGAGAGTGGAGCGACAATGTCATACAACCAAATAAACTAGACCTACAGCGAATACTATATATTATACAGGAATCTAGACCGGACTGAACCAGTGGCATCCAAAAATAAAGAAGAATGTGGCCTCACTTGACCACTCGTTAGTGGAGGCTTCCGGGAAAGATACGTGAACAAAACAATAAAACTGCAGCTATCTGCGACGTCCCCAAGCGGTGGAGCTGGAACCTGGAAAGAGTGGCAGGTCGTGTCAGGGCTGAGCGTGCTGATTTGGCTTGGGTAGAGAGAGTGATGAGGGCAGCCACGAGAATAGGAGAACACCACGACAATGAAAGCCAGGGGAAAACGCGACAGTTTTGGATAAACAAGCATCCATTGATTTATATATCGTCACCATAACGTACCCCAAGAGGCATTATCAGCCCTGTTGTACGCATGCTGCTGACGACTGTACATACCCACGAGGCCTACCCTCATTCATTAGGCAAAAGGAACTCCGACCTGGAGTATTTCCCACCCAGTCACCTCGACTACTGGCAGCGTGACGATTACTGGCAGATCCAGTTTGCTGTCAGCGCATCGTGTGCTGGCGCAAAGGACCAGCCAGTTATCGTCACATGTACTCGGAACGAACTCCGTCAATGGCCGGAGATTGATCGGAGTCTATGTGAACCGTCCTCACAGTACGAGTTAGCACTTTTGGACGATCTATCTGTAAAGTCCCTATAGTCGGGGGACTTCCGAGCTGACCTACGCCACCAATTTGCCAGTTCCAAGTTTCACACCTTTTCTGGTCAATTATCGTGACCTTCACTTCTATCAACACAAAGCGCACAAACCACCCTTGGAGCCTGGAAGTTTACAGTGGGGTCATCATAGCATTCAAAGACGTTGTAATAAGCTACTGGGGCTTCAAGAATGAAGGCGCAGGGACCCATTTACCGGCTTGTGCGACGAAATCGAAGCCTCTTCCTCTTCTACGAGTGGAGTACTCTACTGGTGATACTCCCAGAGTTGGGCTGTTGGGGATCCATTCACGTTCAAGGCTCCATGTCAACGCCGACGTTTGTGGCTCTGTGACAGAGGTTACCATTGGCAAGCTTCATCGCCCCTCCCACCCATCAACATTTTAGAGCGAAAATTTCGAACCAAGCGAGCCGGGTATACTACGGCAGCGGCCTGGGTAAATTTCATATGCGATCGACGATATCGGAGACGGACTTACTTGCTGGCATAATGTTTCTGGCCATCTTGGCTATCTCATGGGCACCTAATGCCAGGACATGGACGCCATTGGAGCTGGGCAGCTGAAAATTACTGCACCGCACGTGGTACATGGCCAGTGGACAATATCGATCAAGGTTGCGCGTTCCAGATATGCGATGCAACTGCATCGAATGACTCGTAAACATCGCCATCGGGTTGAGGATTCTTCCGTCACACCAATTAATTGCCTCAGATCCGGACCACCGACTCCGTTTCATGCGGTTATGTCGTGCATACAATGTCTCTTCAATTTCGGCCGTTGAAGCTCAGCCGTTGAAAGTCATGGCATGGCGAACAATTACGGAGCAAAGTTGACATTGACATGTTTAGTGAAGAACGTGGGATTACGTGGGATGGCAACAGGGCAGGCAAGCCCGAGCGAATCTTCCGCCATTGGCAAAGCGGTAAGAAAGCAGGGGTCCGGACATGGGAGCGCAGTCCTTGACGAACTGCTGATTGCCCTGGTCCAGCTAAGGACGCTTGAGCAGATGGTGCATCAGTAGCCAATGGTTAGTGGTCGTTGAGGGTTGAGGATGCCTGTTTTTAGATGGCTTTGCGCCGGGGACATGGTAAAGTTACGAGTGGCGGACTGGTCTTTCCGGGTTGTTTCGGATCCCGGCATGTGGCAAGGTAACATTGCAGGTCCACGAACACAATCCCTACAAAACACGAATAATACGGAGATTGATAAGAGGTGAAGGGAAATAACGAGCTCCAAACACAGGGTTTGGTGCTTCCCTTTGCGGCCACCAGCACAAGGTCAACTGACCTGCAAAGCCGACATGGCGAAGAGGTTTGAGAAAGAGATCGCGGTGGCACCCCCTGGTCTGAATCTGACATCATTCGTGACTGGGATACGATTGATCATCCAGGCGAAGTGCACGAAAAGATCAGCATGAGCATATTTTGATAAGACTCTGAAACAACGAAGATGTGCAACAGTGGTGAAATATATGGCGAGGTTTGCGAGTGTCGCCAGGGATCCCTTCCGTCCGGCAAAGTACAGTACAGTGCTGTGCAGCTTCATGAGCCGTCATGAAGCTGAGACGGGTTGGACTCTCCAATCAGCCTGGAATACCGAAATGATAAAAGTGTGATTGTCCTGACTGTGCCAAGTTTGTACACGGCAAGATATTGACTACTGTTCACTACTGTACAAAATCGGCCTCGGCTTGCCAATAAGAGTATGGGGCAGATTTGCGAAGAGTCCGGCGCAGATGCCCTTCCTACACTACGGGCGCACGGTGGTATGCACAGTTTCGTGAATCTCATTTGCGATGCTCCATTCAGAATAGTCTGAGAAGACCTTGCAAGAACCGGTAGTTGGAGACGGCGCAGCCGACCCCAAGAGAGGATTAGTCCCGAATCAAGAGGGTACTCGAGTAGTTTTGGATACAATAGGTACTCAGCAGGAACGTTTCATGGGCAGAAGTGCGCGAGTCGATGTCTGTCTGAGTCGCGTCGACGTCTGAGACTTTTTGTTTTTGATGCCGGGGCTGTGCGGGCGTTCTCAGACAAGAAAGGGGAAATTGGATAGGGGAACAATGGGAATGTTGATGCTGTGGCCATTGCCACCCGGAATATACTCCGTACGCTCTGTATGCTCGTCCGGTTATACGCCTGATAAGCTCGTATGAGGTGCTTCAGGGTACTGCCGTGCTCTGGGCTCGATGCTCGAGTATTTACTCCTTCTTCGGCCACGCACGACCACGCTTATTATACTTCTCTCGTGTAAGCCCTGGAGGCCAGTCCCTCGGCGTAGCAATAGCCCCAACGATTTCGTCTACAGACCAGGGCTTGTCGGAGACTAGGAAAGACACTAGGAGGACTAGGGAATGCAGACTGGGATATTCGTCATCTAACTTCGGAAATTCGCCGCTCTCGCGGCGGTACTTCTCACGCTCATGGTTCCGGGCAAAGCACTGCGCCGTGGTTCAAAGTAGCATGACTTAGGGGCTACCTCGACCAATATCTTCAAAGAGTACAGCATCTCCCAGCATGCTGTGGGAGGAATTGGGAAGTGTCTGATATGTATCTTGCCCTGAACCGCTTCACAAAATACCCCCAATACTGTACCTACAAACATTGAAATTCGGTACTTGTTCTGCACTCTCGTTGCCCAAGTTTTGCCTCTTGGCTACTCGAGTACTCCCTATCCCCCTTCCCATAGGCTCATCGTTGCTGCTCTTGTAGATTTTTTTTCTCTTCTTGGACTTACCTGCGCCAATCGTTGTGACCTGGAGGCAAATGTGTTCCTTTAGTTCTCTTTAGTTCTATTAGATCGAATTCTCTATGCCTCGTTTCGCCTCGTTCCTTACTCTTACCCAAAAGCCCCCAATACTTTTTTTTCCCTAAAACTTAATAGTCGTGACCGGGCCCTCTTTGATCTCTTGACAACCCAACGCGCCCCCCCATCCCCATTTCTCCCCTTGAGTCTCCACTCTTTAACTCTATCCATCAACACAATCGCGAAAAAGAACTTGAAAGTGCTCCAGTGCACGTTTTGAGCCTCAATCGCTCCCAATAGACGCCCTGTGGTTCTTCGCTGTCGCTCCTTTCCGATCCACCTTTACTTACTAGACGTGCGTTTATCGCATAAACACGTTGTTTTCGCCGTTATCGCCTCACACACAATCTCTTTGTGTCACGACGGCCTTCCCGGAGAAAATCCTCGGAAAATCTTCAACGCAAAGAAAACGCGAAATAGCATGAAGGTTGGGCCCAACACTTTCTGATCTTTTACATCGCTCCAAGCCCAGGCGCGAATACAAGGCGGGGTCAAATCAAAGTAGACCTCTCTTTTATTCTACGACGAAAGACACGTCAAGACGACCTCTCTTCACGTACATCGACGATCATGGATCAATATGCCAATAGTAGCAGCAACAACAACAATAACAAGACTTCGAGCAGCAACCTCCCGACCACGTCGTCTTCTATATACTCATCGCTGCCTTCTATAGCCCCACAGCAGCTTCAACAAAACGCGTCGTTGCCACCTCAGACGCTGCCGCCGTTGCAGGCTCAGCATGCCGCGTTGTCGATGCACTCCATGTATGGGCAGCCGCTGAGCGCGCCACACACCCCGACCTCGACCCAGCCCAACACACCTGGATCGACGGGCAATGGGGGGTTCCAGCAGATGAGCAGCCAGCCCGCTCCTCGCCAGTACCACCTCCAGCCGAATTCCTCTTATCAGCAGCCGATTCAGCCATACAGCAGCAATTCGTCGGGCATGATGCCTCAAGGCTCGATGTCGATGTCTCATCCGCACCCGCAAGCTATTGCGCCCGCGCCGGGACCAACTCATAACCGTCTCGTGCCATTGCGTCCCATGAACCCATCTACACCATTGCACGCCCAGCACCCAATGCACCAGCAGATGCAAGGGGGCATGGGATCTCCGTATGGGCAACAGGGCCCTGCGCACGAAGAGGTCCCCACACACGTTGTTGGATCGCAAGGTCGCAGAGGCATCCTTCCCAGTGCCCCAGGACGCCCTTCTGTCGCAGCGACTGGGCCAGGCGCGAGCAAGAATGCCCAAATCCCAGCCAAGGACGCGGATGGAAAGTTCCCTTGCCCTCATTGTGTGAAGACGTACCTGCACGCGAAGCATCTAAAGCGCCATCTTCTCCGACGTAAGTTTTCAGAACAAACTGTTTTACACTCAATTGATTGATGCTAACTTGACCTTCAGACACCGGCGACCGCCCATACATGTGCGTACTCTGCCGCGATACGTTTTCTAGAAGCGACATCCTCAAGCGCCACTTCCAAAAATGCTCGATCCGCCGTGGAAACCCCACTGGAGCAAGCCATTTGTCCCACGCGCAGTCTCACTTGAAGAAGAACCAGCCCGCTCATAAGAATCCCCTGCCAGCCACGACTGAAGGAGATATGATGAGAAACATGAACGTTTTGAACGGTGTTCCCACGGACCCTAGCCTCCACCCATTCAACCTTATGGCGGATGGGCGCATGCAAGATGGCCAGGCAAACCCAAACGACGACCAGCTGTCTCAGGGCCACCTTTCCAGGGCCAGCAGCATCAAGAGAATTGGTAGCAATGATGGGCGTGACAGGCGCGCCATGGCTGGCCCTTCGCGCAGCGGTTCCGGCCGCACTAGCTTTGAGCAAAACTACAACGGCGAGATCCCTAGCACCATGGGCGAAATCCCAAGCACAATGGCCTCCATGAACCCGCAGCTCGCAGCCTACCCTATCCCAAACGGGCACCATGGTATCTCCAACGGCCATAGCGGCCAGCAGTACAGCCACCAGGGTCCCCCAGGCGGACAAAATGGCCACCAGTACGGACACGGCGGTCCCCCTTACGGACAGCACTATGAATACCCTGGTCAGGGTAATGGAAGCTCTCTGCAGCAGCAGCAGCAGCAACAGCAGCAACAGCAGCAACAGCAACAACAGCAGCAACAGCAACAGCAGCAGCAGCCAGCTAGCGAGGAGATGGGATCGATGGCGAACGGGCGAGGCTCCATGCCGATATACGGCAACCTCTCCAACTTAGACTTCATTTAGACTCTTCGTGTATACCAAAAAATAAAGATTTGGGAAATTGGGAGAATGGGAGGGCATATTGTTACAGTGTGTCCTGTAGATTAGCATTGTTGTGTTTTTGGGGCTTCGGTGGCTCTCTGGCTGGGGTTTATAGATAGATGATTGTTTATGATTCTCGAAATGATTAGACTAAAATCCAAAAATTGTGCATAATTAATTATTGCGTTCCGTCTTGAATAGTGCCAATCGCATTTTGATCAATAAATGGGGAAAAAAAAACTTGTGCCGGTGGTTGTGTGAACATGTTACCTCCCAATATCATATAAATTTCCAACACCCAAGACGCGTCGTCCCCAAAAAAATAACCCCATCCACAATATCCATCAAGCCACCCATCCCCACCACGACCCCTCCCATCCCCAACGCCAATACTCCCTCCCCCCCATCAAC
>JPKA01001187.1:0-25668 GCA_000750875.1 Pseudogymnoascus sp. VKM F-4517 (FW-2822)
GCCCGCCCCCCCCTCCGCCCGTCGGCGTCTACCCGCCGCATCCCAACGCCGCAATGAACCGTCGTGGCGCCGTGCGGCCGCGCGGCGGGAACCAGCAGCGCAGGGTGTCGCGGGAGAGGGGCGGGGTGGAGCAGGCGCCGGAGCCGAGGATGGATGGCGAGGATATGCGGACGTGGCTGATGGCGTATGAGCTTAGCGTTGATGTGTATATCTGCGCTGAGCGGTACTGTCTTGATGATTTCAAGGCGTGCATACGGCTGTGCATTATCGATTACCTCGAGACGGCGGGGATGGATGCCGCGCAGCCGCTGCTGCTCGAGTGCTGTCGCAAGCTGCATGCGGGGCTGAGCGCGAATGATGTGTTGCTGAAGATGGTGTTTGCGAGGGTGGGGTTCTTGTTGGCGAGGTTGTGGAAGAATTATGGGGAGGAGACGCATTTGTTTTGGATGGAGAATGCGGAGGTGGGAGGGCTGATTATGAAGGAGACCATGGAGAGGAGGGAGATGGATGCGGGGGATGATTTGCCGGCTATGAGTCGCGTGCTTCAGGTAGGTGGGGGGGGGGTTATGATGCACAGGTGAGGGCCGGGGGGAGAAGACTGTTTATGAGTGATGAATGAGAATGAGGCGAGTGGGACAAACTGACGACGCATAACGACGTACCATGAACGAAGGGCATATCTTTGAGTTTCGAGCGAAAAGGTGTGAAGGCAACTGTTTTTTTATATTTGCCATTTACAGTGCCCGTTGGGGCATTAGCATTTGCACTGTAGTTTGTAAGGTATGATTTTTTATTCTCTTATAGCCAGAATTTATCATATGTGTTTATTACAAATTGATGCAAAGTTATCTAGCTCAAAAATGTCACCGGTTTACCTTCTAATGGGTATCTCCCTGGCAAGGAGGTGCTTAACCAATAGCAAGCTTAAAAAAACCAATCAGCAGACGATCGAGTACTTGTGCATTAGATGGGTGACAGGAAAGACTGCAGGTTATCACATCACCAATGGCCCTGCCCTAGGCCGGACTAAAACTACCCCCCTCTAACTTGAAGCTTTTGGAGAAGCTGCGACTGAGTTTGCTTGGTAATCGTTCTTTCCATATATAGATCTTGAAGGCCCCGAGGAAGCTACGATTGAGGCTTTGCTTGATAATCATACCTTCCATATTTAGTGCTTGGAAGCCTCGAGGAAGCTGCGATTGCGATGCTTGATAATCATTCCTTCCGTATATATATCTCAAACTCTTCGAGGAGGCTGTGACTGAGCTTGCTTGATAATCATTCCTTCCGTATCTATATCTCAAACCCTTCGAGGAAGCTGCGGCTGAGCTTGCATGATAATCATTCCTTCCATGTATATATCTTGAAGACCCCGAGGAAGCTACGACCAGCCGTTGCTTGATAATCATACCTTCCATATCTATAACTTTGAAGCTCCGAGGAAGCTGCGACTGGAGCTTTGCTTGGTAATCGTTCCTTCCATATCTATAACCTCAAATTCCTTCCATATACAGAACTTAAAGACCCCGAGGAAGCTGCGACTGGAGCTTTGCTTGGTAATCGTTCCTTCCATATCTATAACCTCAAATTCCTTCCATATACAGAACTTAAAGACCCCGAGGAAGCTACGACCGCCGTTGCTTGATAATCATTCCTTCTGTATCTATAACTTTGAATCTCTGAGGAAGCTGCGACTAGAGGGTTGGTTAATAATAGTTCTTTCCATATCTATAACTTCAAATTTCCATGGATAATAATGCACATAGACAAGATGGGATTGGCTGACATACCCTACTGCCCTCAATTCTACAACAACACTAGCAATATTATAACTAATAGTTTATAGGGCAAGAAATATTAAACAAATATCCCAGAAACCCAAGTAAAATTGCCTTGCAGTAGCGAAATATATTTACGTGCTCTAGAAACAGATCATATTATACCTACATGTATTTATTTATTCTACCAGCTCCAAAATGTGGCTGTCCTTAATGGGAGGGGGGGAGTCAAAATGATAAGATTGTCTTGGCAGTGGGAGCTTGAGCTCTCACCGCCTTGCTACTCCGAGCTACTACTAGGGCAGTATCGCGACTGTGGCCGGACCCCGATTGACAACCCCCCGTCCGTGAATACAGATTGTCTCTAAGATGATCTGATGCTCCCTATAGCTGTTTGCAATGGAACAGCCATCTTCAAGCTCAAAGGTCACCGGTAAGCAAACAGAGTACCCGCGCATATTACACCACTAACTCTACTGGGCAGTTGAGTACTTTGACCCCTACAATGTCTACGAGCTTCTGTCGCCTGGCCTTCTGGCTCGACTCCCCTTACGAACACTACACTGGGAATCGCACGCAGGCCCACTGAGGTCAATCCGCTCCCTCCATGTCGACCTTGTCCCAGCCGCCGACGCGCGCCCCCCCTCCTCGGCAAGCAGCCCCGAGCTGTCGCGCGTCAAATCCACCGACTCCACCACCAGCGGCGACGACGGATTCCGCACCCAGCCCCTTGGAAAATCGAGCAACGATCGCGACCGTGAAGAAGGGAAATATGCGACACCACTCGCCCCAGTCAAAGGGCGGCGCCACCAAATCCCCGGTCTGCGCCAGACTCCCTACCTCAAAGTCCTCCTCCTCCGCTGCGACGACAACGACATCTACAAAGCGCAAGCCCGGAAACAAGTCCGCGAGTGGGTGAAGGCGCATACGCCGCCTGCGCAGAGCACCGCGAAACTCAGCGCGCAGGAGAACCACGATGCCTTCGAGTACCTGATCTTGCACGTCATTGTGCCGAACACGGCGGCGGCGACGCAGCCGCGGGTCAGTGCCAAGGGCGGGAACACCATTTTCGAGAAGCTGAAGGCGGATTTCAATGGGACGGCGAAGGCGCCAGTGGATCGTGTCGCGCAAATCAGAATTGGTGTCAATGATGTGCCGTATGATCGCCTGCCGAGAGTCGTGCCAGCGATACCGGGGTCGTATACGGAGAGTGCGCAGGAGCATGAGGCGGCGTGGCAGGATTTGATTGCTAAGTTTAAGAAGCTGATTTTGGACTCGTTTGATATGCGTGTTACGCAGTATGAGGATGATATCAAGGAGAAGGATGCGCAGAGGGCTTTGCCGGGCTGGAACTTTTGCACCTTCTTTGTGCTAAAGGAAGGGCTGGCTCGGGGATTTGAGAGTGTGGGGTTGGTTGAAGATGCGCTTGTCGGATATGATGAGCTTGCCGTGGGACTTGATGCGATTATCAGAGAGCAAGCCGCGACTGGTACGGGAGCTGAACATGGCGGCTCGTTTCTGCCTTATACGGATGACCTATTCAGCCAAGTTGAGGAGGCCAAGAGGAAAATTGCGAATGGGGACGCTGTAGACCCGTCGGATTCTGATGACACTGTTGACCTCCAAAGCGCCGATAATGCTCAAAAAGCCGACAACGACGAGATCCTCCTGAGTTCAGATCGAAAACCGTACCGCGAACTCATCCTGGCGAATAATATCTCGATATTTGATTTCCGATGCTACCTATTTGCTCGGCAACTGTCCTTACTCCTACGGATGGGAAATGCCCTGTCATCTAGAGAAGAACTTCTGGCTAAGCTAAAGGAGCAGCGCGAAACCTCCCTCCTTGGAGTCGCTGCACGGCATCCACCAACCCAGGCGAACGAAGAGGGAGAGAACCTCGCACTTCTCAGCGAGATCTGCCGGCGCTCTACTAATTTCCTGGCTTCTATAAGCAGAATTATGCGCGACGACATTACATCTGCTCTGTATATATCAAAAGAGAAAAACCCAGACGCAAAGTCGAGTACATTCGAGGATCTAGCCACCGCGCAGGCTATCGACAACGTCGCATCATCTTTTACGTTTTCTGTTACCCAGCAAATACTCGCTCAGACAGCAACGAAGGCGCTCCCTATCCCAGCCTCCAACCTGGCGCCAATGAATGCAACGGATGGCCCTGACCAGGAGAAGGCTACTATCCCTGAACCTAAAACCATGATGCACCCCGCAAGATCCTCGTCACTTATTACGAACCCACCACCAAGGGCGACAAGCCCTGGTGTATTCCCGGGCCGAAGAGCTAGTTCAACGGCGATTGAGAGCAACGCCAGTGTCAGCTCTACGTTTTTAAAAGCCGGGCTAGAGGATTTGGCTGCCGGTAGAGCTCAGATTTACATTCTCAGCAGAGTTGTCCTTGAACGACTTGGTAAAAAAAGAGAATGGTCTGTAGGATGGGAGGAGCTTCAAGCTTCAAGTGGTGGAACTGGTGATATGGAAGAAGTTGACCTGGATTCCGACTCCAAAGAATCCCCGAAGAAGTTGGATACAGGCACGCCCTCCCTTCAAGGGGTCGACAATAAACTTCTCCGAACCGCGTTGGAAAGCCAGGACGATTTCAACCGACTTTACGAGATATTAACGGATAAAGCTCTGCGCCACTTCTCAGTGGCAGGCCACACCCAGTCGGTGCAGGCGAATATGGCAGACCTCGCGGTTCTGAGGTATCACCTGGATGATTATGCTGGAGCAGCATCATATCTGTACCGCATAACGCGATTCTATGGTGAATCGGGCTGGGAGCAGATCCAGATGTCCATGCTGGTTATGTATACCAGGTGCTTGAAAGAGCTCAAGCGGAACGACGAGTATGTCAGGGTAGCTATCAACCTTTTGGCTAAAGCTGCTGGTCATGCGAAGAGCGACTATTTCCGAAAGTCTGGAGTTAAGCTTGGCCATGAGGACGCACTGGAGGCCCTCGAAGATGTGTCCGTTGATGGATACCTCACGGAGCTGATGACTATTGTCCCCACCCTGCAGCATGAATTTGCCGTCTCTCTGAAATACTTCTTCGCCCGCATCGAGGTTGAGGGAGCCGCGAGGTATCATGAAGGACGTGATAGCTTCTCTATTCAGATCAAGTTGCGGTACCTTCTTCCTGACAACTTGCATATTGACAAGGCAAAGGCTCGATTGGTACCCATTACGACAGGACAGGCACGAGATATTTGGCTTGATTTAGAGGAACCTATGGATTTGAAGCATGGAATTAATAGGCTACAATTCCAGAGCAACGTAAGTATCCCCATGAACGCCCTATGTTAGATGCTCTCTAACACTTGCGCAGGTTACTATTCCTGGGACGTACGTCGTAAAACAACTCGTACTATACTCGTCAAAGATGGTAATGTCTTACGAGACCGAGAGTGCACCGCCAGCCATGACACAGAGCATGGACTTTTTCAAATGCCCCCGCATCCGTCTATACCAACGCGCGGATTCATTTGATGTCAAGCTAGCCGCCTCGCAAAATCTGCACCTGGACCGCCAGAGGGCGCTCGAAGTTACATTCTCACCCGGTTGGAACGATGTCGCTAGTGGCGAGATCCATGTCCGGGCTGCAACAGCAGGCCTCCGCTTGCAGACTGCAGAGACGAAAGTGCTCGATGGCGAACTCGAGATTTTGAAGAAGTCGAATCCAGGGGTTATTCGCTTTGGAGCTCTGCCTGCGAATTCAACCGTCAAGCTCAGTCTACCATTCAGCCTCGAGCAGGAGACAAGCACCCTAGCGCTCAAGGTTGAAATGTCGTATACAGTGGGCAAGGAAGTCTTCTTCCTCGCCTGTAGCCCGACTATATCTGTGCTGTTACCCCTCGGCGTCAATGTACAGGATGTATTCAAGCGGAAGGCGCTCTTTTCGAAGTTTACAATCTCATCTGCCACAAACAATCCTCTGCGACTCCTTAGCTCGAGTCTGTCGGAATCAGATATTTATGAAGCTTGCAGTGGAGACGAATTTATGGACTCGGTGGTCATATACCCCAGACAGTCCGCGTCACTACTCTATCGGATCAACCGCAGAAAGACGCCAATTATTCCAGCCGGCGGCAAGAAAAAGCAGGTTTCTTCCCTACAGTTGAAGTTACATTATATCTGTCTAGAAGAGGAGATCGACAACGCCGTTGTCTCCGCCATAACCTCCTCCCTAAAAGACACAGAACTCCACCAATACACCCGCCTCATCGTCCCCGCCATTCTCTCAGTCCTCCACTCCCGTCTCTCAGGCTACGACCTCGAGCGTGCCGCCCTCCTCGGCGAACTCCTAACCTCCACCCTCGTCGACACAAACTGGGGCCCCTATTTCAGCGGCCTGCACTCGCCCCCAGAGCAAACCACCGACATACCCACCCAAATCTCAACCTGGGTCCGCGCCTTCCACGCCGCGCACCCATTCATCCCCCTCCCTCCCTTTGTCATCACGCCCGACACCATAGCCCAAAGCCGCTCCATCACCATCCCCGTCGCCGTCCCATCTATCACAGTCGTGCACACCGCGGACCTGCAACTCACCACCCCCTCACCCGACGGCACTGACGTCAGCACCGACAGTGACCTTGTCGCCGTCGCAAACCAACCCATCCCCGCCACCCTAGTCCTAAAACACACCCGCGCCTGGGACAGCCCTGACTCGCCCCACCGCGCTACAGATCTGAGCTTCACATACGAGCTGAGCGCGCCGTCCGACACCTGGCTCCTCGGCGGACGACGAAAGGGCGGGTTCAAGATCCCCGCTTCCGGGGCGCCGGCGACGCTGCGTTTTCCCGTGCTCCTGATTCCGTTACGGGAGGGGTATTTGCCGTTCCCGAGTTTGGAGGTTAAGGCTGTGCCGGTGGTTGGGGGTGGGGAGAAGAAGGCGGACAAGGAGAAGGGGGATAAGGTGAAGGAGGAGGAGCCGCCGAGGGTGACGAGTGAATGCGATTATGGCAATGTGGCGATGCTGGTTAGGGTCTTTAGTGATGCGTTTAAGACGACGGTTAGTCTGGATGCGAGTGGGCCGCAGGGTGGAGCGTGGCTGCTGGAGAGTAAGCGGAGGGGAGAGTGAAGGGGTTTGATGAGGTGCTTTCGCTGCGCGAAGTATGATGAGGGTTGTTTCATTGACTTATGACCTTAAAACAGTTACTAGAGACCAATATACCCGCTTGGTTAGACAGAATGAGGCTTTAACGTCACGAATATACGATGAGTGTCACGTAAACTGTAAATTATAGTCTAATGAACAGGCGAAACGCTGAAAAAAGCGCACTACCTCTAGGCTCATATGCGATATGCAAATCCTCTCATACCATTATACTTCCTCTGCCCCATCTATTATGCAATGCTTGCCAAAAAGAAACCACAACTACAACAGTTGACAGTTGACTCCGTCGCCATGCCTTACTCTTTAAAAATAGTATAAAAATTGCGGCCGAAGGCCAAGTTTGTTCCCGTCACGTCCAGACGGGAATATGCGATCATCTCACCTCATTTTGTGTAGCATCTTCCAAGATGTATAATCTACCACTCCAACATAGCTGACTCTAAATCATATATGTACTTTTGACTCCAACATACCAAGCGACACTACTCAAGACGTAGGGCACCCCAACTGGGCGCGCTCGAAAGCTGTAGCAAACAGATGCTCCATAGCGCGGTAGTGGAACAGGATGCCCCCCAGCACAGCAAAATGCCACAAGTTATGGCTCCCACCGACGTAGTCAAACGCACCGGGATACCACTTCTCGGGCACCTTACTGGCGTAGACGATTGCGCCGCAGAAGTACACCGCAATACTCTTCGTAATAGGCGCGTAGAAGTTCCACGCCCATTCTCCACCACGCGTCTTGACCAGCTGAAAAACGGGCACGAAGCCCGTGGCCGCGAGGGTGACATAGAACGCGACGCGGCCCCAGGCCATGTTCTTAGCGTTGAAGGTCGGGTGCCAGGGCAGGATGACACCGGCAACGCCGAGGGTGGCAGTGGTGATGAGGTAGACGGAGCGGGAGATGGGCTCGCAGTAGAAGGCCGTGTACTCCGTCGTCATGATAGAGGCGGCGATCAGCAGCGAGATGCCGGTGTAATCGACGCAGGCGAAGCGCTCGAGCAGCGTGCGGTTCGCGACACAGTTCATAGTGTGCCAGAGGCAGGAGCAGACGAGGCACTTGCAGGCGGCGAAGAAGAAGACGGCTGCGATGACCTTATCGGCTGTGGTGGACAGGGAGAAGTTAACGGAGGTGGGGTAGAAGTAGAAGGCGATGGAGAGGACGATAAGGAGTCCGATGGCGTGCGACCAGATGTTGACGAGCTCGTTGGAGATGGTGAGCGTCGAGCGTAGGATGTGCACCTTGGACTCCGAGAAGCGGTAACCGCTCGTGATGTGCGGGTTCACTTGCCATGGAGCGGGTAGGTCATGGAAGGTGATGAGACCGTGCTTCTTAGCTTGCGAGACGGCGTGTGCAATGCGGGTGTCTAGGGTCTCCGCAGCCTTCATGGCCCGTTCGATACTGTCATCCACCACCACCTTGGCTCTGCCAATACCCTCGTCGACCATTCTGCGGCTACCTTCAATCATTGTGTTTGCGGCATTGTAGAAGCCCTGCTCCCGGAATTTCAAAGCCCGTGCCTCGTATTCACAGAGCATCTCTTCTAATAGAATGAGTCCCGTTTGTGCCTTCTCAGCCAGCGTTTCCTTAGCCACCAGGGCGTTTTGGTATCTCGACTCTAGAGTCTCTACCATGACCTTGGCTCTCCTTCGGCCAGCGTCAAGGACCTCTTCAGACACCTGCGAACATCGTGCCCGCACCGCCTGCAAAGTCGCGTAGGCCCGTTGGATGCTGGCGTCGAGATCGATATCGCCGTACTCTTCTATCAAGTCTAATCGGCGTTCTAGTTCTTCGAGGAAGTGGTCAATCTAATCAACGAATGTTAACTATGTCCCTGGATGGCCGGCCGTTGGGTTCGAATTGGGATGTACCTTCAACTGAAGCCCATCTTCCCAGTCCAAGCTGGAGATGGATAGTTTTCCACTGCGGAAGGATGAGTGGCGTCGTTTGTAGGCCGTCGGAGCCTCAATGCCAGACGTCGTTGCGCTCGTGGTCTCTGCACAGCAATCCGCCCCGGCGGCTAGGGCGGTTGTCGAAGCCATGTTTGGCTCAAGAGTTTGTGTAGGCCACGTTGAAGGCTGGATTCCGATTTACGGGCTGCGAATCAAGGGCGATATAATGAATGCTATTGTTTGTTTATTGTAGCCAGCAAGAAGGACTGGGGAATTGAAGTCCAAAGAGGAGGGGGGGTTCCGTCAATCGGCTGCAGTTAAAGGAGCACTCTAAACTGCAGGTTCGAAACCGCCGGTCGCTGTGGTGGGGAGCGGCTAAAATCTTGGTCGGGGATAACAGGGTGTGGGGTCTTTGTGGGGTGAGTGAACAAAGATATTTTATGTATATACGGTATGAGTATTATATAAACGAATAAGAATATGGTTTTATCTTTAATTAAGTTGTAATATGTTGTAATTAGTTGGAAGTCGTTCCCAGATCTCATCCTGTTGATCTGTTGGCACATGCAATTTTGAGCTGATTAACCAGCCAAGATTGCCCAGACTCCTATCATCCGTCATAAGTCATCTAAAAGGAGGCAAGTGGCAGCCAATGGGTTCGGGCTGAAGGGACGAAAACCCGCCAAAGTCATGCTGCCGACTTGGCCGCTAGTCGCCACGCCAAAAATTCAAAAATTCAAGGGCGGGATAGAGCACGTGAAATAATTGTCATGTGATGTTCCAATTGTGACAAGGGAGAACACAGACAGACAGACGTAAGGCTGAGCTATCAGCCTCGACCTCAACTCTCCACCATCTTAGCAAACAAAACCACCTACCGTTCTGTTGTACCTACCTCCACAAACAAACACAAGTCCACCACTTTCCCAGCCTCAAAAATGGCAATCGACACCGTCGTCACCGATCCCTCCCTCAAAGCTGTGCTCGTGGCCTCCCGCGAAGCGCGCCAACAAGCCATCGACCTGCTCACCTTAACCTCTTCGCCCACCACCGCCGCCCTCCCCCCCGCTACGGCTGCTGTCCAGATCTCTAAACAGCAAAAGCTACTCAACGGCTACCTCGCCCAGCTGCGCGGCCTCCAGCGCCAAGCCACCTTCGGCGCCCGCGACACCAAGGCACAAACGGCTGAGGCGCGCCAGGAGGTGGATCGGCTGCACCTGCAGCTGCAGAATCTGTATTACGAGCAGAGGCATTTGCAGGGCGAGATTGCGGCGTGTGAGGCTTATGAGTGCGTCCCCCCACAACCCCCCAATGGCTGGAAATCGGTAACTAACGAGATGCAGCCACAAATACCTCGAGCTCCCGCTCATCCCTGAATCCGAGTTCCTGGCCCTCTTCCCCGCGCATGTCGGCGCCAGCGAGGAGGCCCTGATGGCGGCGCGGATTGAGCATGAGCATGCGGAGCGCGAGGCCCTGGAGCAGCAGAGGCAGGGGTTGCTGAAGATGAAGCAGGGACTGATTGCGGATAATAAGCGGAGGAAGGAGGATTTGGCAAGTCTGGATAAGCAGCTGGAGAACTTTATTGATGCTGCGAAGCCGATTCAGAAGACTTTGGAGAAGGTTTGAGGGGGGAATTAATTTTTTGGGTGGTGGACTGGATGGATATGGGGGTGCGGAAAGGGAAGTTATGGGCTGGCTGTGGAGTCGTACATCGATATGGCGGCTACATATGCCTCCATGCAGCTGAGAAAGGGGAATAAGAGCTGCGGAGCTGCACAAAAATCCCCAAGAGAGAGTTTTAGTCACGGAGATCTGCCAATCCTCCCAGGCACCAATCCTCAATGCAGCACACGGCATCATTCCCACGAAATCCAATCCCACCACCTGGAACCCGAACCGAATGGCCCAACCCAAGACCGACCCACGAAGCACGAAAACAAGACACCAACATTGTCGAGGCATGCCCTGTCTCCCCAAGGTACCAGCTGTGCACTGGCAATTTGGGCGTGGTTACACAATGCAGAAATAAGTAGTACAAGGTCATGCAAGGCCGCATACGCAATTCTTAAACGCACTGTGCCCGGCGAGGTTAAGGTGGGGATTGATAAGCTACGGCTTCAGTAGGATTTGCGGGTGTATAGCAGGCCCAAAATGGATATGGTTTTAGGTAGCTGCAATATTATACCCGAAGAAATTCCTCCCAAATTACAATATCATGATTTGTTTACGTGAAACGGTCAAGACTACGGCGGTGTGAGCCCTCCTGATACCTGTGTGACGCTTCCCTGAGTGAACGCAAGCAGCAGCTATACAGTGTGTGCGTACCGCATATATACGCCATGCCTTAACCCCCTCCTCAAGTCTCGAAAAAGCAAACTTCTCTAAAATCCCACTACCGCACTTACCTACAATACCACTGCGACACGGCGGCGCCTTACCATGGCTCGGGAAATCCCATATGCAGCCCGCCGTGATGAAATTGCCCTAGCTCCCCGTCCCACCTACTGCCGTAAACTTCTCCGACTGAGACCACGCCGTACGAGGGTCCCTTCCCGCCTGGGAAATTGCCCATCCTACTCTGCCTGTTCGGGATTTGCATCGGCGCGGAACATGTAGGTGCGTTGGGGCTGGTGAGATATGAGGTTCTGTGTAAACGACAAGCTTCACAAGGATAGGGATAAATAATAGAGCTCTTCTCGTGGCTCAAGGCTACCTGCATGCCAACGCTGTCCTCCCTTGTCAGCAGGGAGTATATTGGACCCGCTGGACGTCAGAAAGTCGCCGAAGGGGTCCCTACGTTGGGTGGGTTAAGCTTGATCCCTCTTCTCCAAGGGAGCAAGAGTGAATTTCCGTCTAGCAATCAGGAGACATAGTTGGTATCTCAGTCCTCCCAACCGAGGGTATCGAGTAGTCTTGAGATGCCATTATGTTGAGGAAGCCGTTTCAGCAGCACAAACTCACCCCCACTCTGTTGGCACTCCATTGCAAACTGAAGCCCTGCCATTCGCCCGTGATACCGTTTGATGAGGATAAACACCGCCTCCACATGCAAACAAACGGGAGACAGCCAGGACGACACCGTGACCCCCAAACGGAGCACACACATGACGTCCCACACGTGGTATAACCCTCTCCGTCAGTTGGTCTTGTCAGCCCGTCCCTCCCACCTCTCCAGCCCGTCCTCGCCCGGCATCCACACAGCGCGCGCTGATATCCCACACCCAGCACTGGTCATAGCTGAGATGGGCAGCATCTTGATGGAGCTTGGGTCTGCCAACAGGGGTAGTTTGGTTCTGCCGGCGCAAAAAGCTGATTTTAGTAGGGATGCATCTGATCGGGGAGGGAAAGTTTAAATTTGACAGGAGGAGGGGGGTGTGAGTGTGTGATTGGGGGAAGGCGGGGTGGATGGGGGAGATGGGCGGAGATGGTGGAGGTTGTGAGGCCAATAGGGGGAGTTGAGAGGGAACGTGGGGGGTTTAGGCGCTAGGGGGAGCTTGTGTGGGTTGCGATGAGATGGGGATGATGGGTCTGGTGAAGGAAAATCGTGTATATTGTTGAACTTACCAGTAACAAAATCGCGCGCGTATCTGAATATCAAAATTTGTGAAGTGGATGGCGTACCATACTGAGCAAGGTCGTCTTGAAATGAGAGGCGAGAATGGGTTATTCCGGTCCGGC
This sequence comes from Pseudogymnoascus sp. VKM F-4517 (FW-2822), assembly GCA_000750875.1. Taxonomy (NCBI): domain Eukaryota; kingdom Fungi; phylum Ascomycota; class Leotiomycetes; order Thelebolales; family Thelebolaceae; genus Pseudogymnoascus; species Pseudogymnoascus sp. VKM F-4517 (FW-2822). The sequence goes on from JPKA01001187.1 coordinate 12,487, forward strand.
TTACTACCCACGACATGTCGTACATACCCGCCCAAACTCCTGACCAGAGGTGTCAAACGGAGCCATGTACGCCACACTAAGCGTTGTATAGACGGGCGCTCTTTCCCAGGGTTCGGGTCCCGTCTGTATTGAAATAAGACAGCTTGGCGTGCTTGTGGCGGCTGTTTGTCATTTTCTTTTCCTTGCGCGGCAGTGGTGGGGCATGAGGACGCAAGGGAGAAAGGGGAGGGGTCAGGGGGTTGGCTGGATCTTGGATCATCTACGGGCGAACATTCTGTGAGATTTCGAGGTATCTACCTTCGTTGGTAGCTGGTGGATATGGTGATACGGTAGGGGTTGCTATCACAATATTGTCCCGTCCCTTGCGCCTTACTTACTTGGTTCAGTATGCTGGCTGGAGATGGGAAGGGACGATTCTCAACTGCCCTTTGGTACGCTGCGCTGCCCCGAGATTACAGGACCTTATGAGGCCGTCCATTCTACGCATAACCTGCTACACACTGGATGCGGTAGATCGAATAGTGCAGAGGCCGCCAAGATGCATTCTCAACCGCGCCATTTACATGTGGGAAGATCACGACTATCAGGCAGCCCGCCAACATAGTCGATCTGAGCAGTTCATTCCGTTTTCCACCACTTGCTCCGCCGAACCCCATCGCTCTAGCCCAAGCGGGGTTACTCCTTCCCTGATGCACTTTCTAAATCATATTTCCATCCTATTTTCATTAAGATGGCAACCACAACGCCTGCGCCTTCCTAACCATCTCGCCACAGCCCGTGCTTCAGAGCCGTGTTTGGTTGGTTGGCCAGATGGGTGGCTGCATCGTGAAAGCGACCATCCAGCCTCTCGGCGTCGATAGTGTTTGTGTCAATCTTCCTGTAAGTCTTAGTACGACAGCTACGGTGTCGCTTACCGTACGGTCTGTGCTACTCAACCGCTTTTTATACTGAAGCTCCTTGCATGATCATCCTCCCTGGACCCGGCATGTTTCCACGGAGCTACATCTGTTTTACTTTTGGTTCTGGACAGCTTTTAATGTCCTGCGTTTACTATTTCGGGAAGTAGTCGGCGGTGAGTGGGTGGTGGGTGGAAGGACCCTTCGAGGACCCTGGGGGGAAGGGTGACCCCAAGGCAGAGGCATAACCAATCCCATATTGGGTTATGAAAACCTCCCTCCTCAAATATCTTCTTTACCCTGTGTTCCCTATATTTTCCGCTCATATCTCCTCTTAATCTCGTCAGCCCATAACATCCTACCTCTTTTCCCCCTACGTTATTCTCTCCGCTTGTTCTCACTTGATCGCAGCTTCCCTAATAACCTGTCCTTCCTGTTTAATACACACTTGGCAACCTTAATCTCTCACATCTCACAGACTAGACTGTCCTTGAGTCTTCCTTCCATCTATACACCTGTCCAGTCGACAACACCTTGCCCTATCGTGAACACGGACTTTTCATACGGCGTAAACGCCGTTCTCATCTACACAACACCTCCGCCTCAATGTCAATATTTCTATGGGCCACCCGACGAGTGGGAGGCCTCTCAGTACTCACCTTGACGGCCCTGCTGTCCATATCACTATATCTCGAGTGGTCGACGCGCAAACAAAAAATCCAAAAGCCACAAGATGACTTCCAAACACCGAGCTATGCCTCAGATACAAAGACTCCCATCGGCAATGGAGGCCGTTGGACTCTTCTTTTCGCATACTACTCCCTTCTCATCCATATCTTGGTCCTCATGTTTCCCGTCCGAGCTTGCTTAGCCGTGGGCAGCCTCACGCGTGGCGTGAAAGCTGTCTCGCGCAACAGGAGTCTGCAGCGCTTCAAGTATGGCCAGGCGCGCAGGCTTTCATTCATGTCTCTCGCGAGTGACGAGACTCTCACATCGTCCCAGGCCTCGAACTCATCTTCCAGCGATGCTGGAGACTCTGACATGATCGACTCCGTTACCGATGTTGAGTATGACCAGGACAAGGTCATCCATGCAATTATAATCCCTAATTATAAGGAGGACGTCGACGGGCTGCGCGAGACGTTGGATGTCCTTGCTTCTCATCCCCAGGCACGATTGAGTTACGATGTGAGTACTATGTTCTTTGAGCCCCATTGATGGATCAATGGCGTTGAGTCTAACCGATTTTAATAGGTATATCTTGCAATGGAGACCCGCGAATCTGGCGCAGAAATAAAGACTTTGGGCCTGGTATCTGAGTATATAAAGAAGTTTCGTTTTATCCACTTCACAATGCACCCGAGTGATATTCCAGGAGAGGCGCCTGGGAAAGGCAGCAACGCCGCATGGGCGGCGCGGAAGCTCAGCGAGAGATATTCTATTGAAGAACGCAGAGACGTCATTATTACTGGAATAGATGGTATGTCCCTTCATTCCATTGTTAAGAGATGTACACATACTGACTCAACTTTCAATAGCCGACAGTCACCTTTCTTCGAACTACACCGCATTAATTACTAATATGCACCTCGAGTACCCAGAATTGGCACAAACTACGCTGTACTCAGCTCCTATCTTATTCGACAGAAACGCCCATTTAGTCCCGACTGTCGTCCGAGTTGCCGATATCCTGTGGTGTGCAGCTGGCTTGTCTGGCCTATACGCCTGTTCGTCCATCAGACCGCCTACCTCTGTCTATTCTCTACCTCTAGAGTTGGTAGACCGCGTTGGCGGCTGGGACTCAGATCCCGAGGCTATCGGAGAAGATCTGCACATGTACTTGAAATGCTTCTTTGCCCTGAACGGAAACCTGACGAGCAGGACCGTTCTGTCTCCCGTCAGCCAGACAAGTGTTTGCAGCGGCCAAAAAGGACACCGAGGCTTAATTATGGATATCCGTGCGAGGTATGCGCAGGCCATGCGCCATATGTGGGGTGCTTTGGACAGCGGATATGCGATGAGGCAGATGGTTAAGCTGTGGAAGAACAGGAAGACGACAGTGCATTCTTACCGACCTCTACACACGACCCTCAATGCAGAAACCGACTATCTCCCTCACCCCGACGAGAAGATAGAAGAGCGCAAGGCTGAGAATGGCATCTTTTCCGACGTCACACACGGGGATGTCAGCTCCCCCGACTGGATCCGCATCTTCTACCTCTTCCACCGCCTCTTCGAGGCCCACTTCCTCCCCACCCACATGATCCTCCTTGTCATCGCCTCCTCCATCTACACCTGGATCGCCGCTGACAAGCCTGACAACCTGCACATCGCCTGGACTTTCACCTTCACCAACTACCTGCGCATCATCAGCTTCGGCGGCACAGCCGTCTACCTCATGCTGTACGAGACCTACCACGCCACGGGCGCGGGTCTGCGCCTAGCTGAGATGACCTCCGTTGGCCTCGCGGAGCATATGGTCTTCTCGTTCCGCAAGTTCCCGGGAAACTTGGTCGATTACGCCGTCTCGCCCCTGGTGGCGCCGCTGTTTGGATGCGTGCCGGCGCTGCAGGCTCAGTTTAGCCACTTCTGGACGCAGGAGCTGGTTTATGCTGTTAGTGCGAAGCCGGAAGTTGTGGGGAGGGTGAGGGCAAAGAGTGTTGATGGGGGAGAGGCGCTGAGCGTGTGATTTCTCGGATAGAGTTTTACTTCCTGGGATTGTTCTTTATTCGCTGTGATTCTTTTTTGACTTGTGGGGGAGTTTTGAGAGATGATTATATCTGAGGTTTTAATATCGCACCTTTTTTTGGGCTTCCGTTTCGCTGGAGCGAGGCGATGGCTTGTTTTTTTGTTTATCAGAGTAAAGAAGACCTTTGGTGGAGGTGATAATGGAAGGGGAGCATGAATGCCGTTCCCCCGGACGGTTATTCGTGCGTTTGGATACTTCATTGTCTCGCTGGAGCGATTTTGTATAGATGGGGAGAGAGACATGGTTGATGATAGTTCTGGGTATCCCGAGGTGCATGTCAGTCCCTGTGTGGGCATTGTAATAGAGACACGGTGGGGGACATGGGACCCAGTTCTGCGGGAGGAGGGTAGCGTGTGAAACTACTTGGATAGATGGATGATGGACGGGCTGATGAGATGTTTCATAGCTGAGATGGATGGTGGGTGATAGATGCTAGGCATGACAGCTGAGAAGTTGAGTGGATGGATGGGTGGATGATGGGGGAGAGAGCGCAATTAATATGCGCTGGTAATAGAGTAATCTAATGGCTTTTGAAGATGAGTGAGTGGTTTTTTGACTGATTTTCGGTGTGCTTATGAGATGTGAGGGGTTCTAAGGGAGAAGGAGGCTCGGCGAAGACGACCGGGTCGGTATCCAACAACCAGACGACCTTCCAATCCTCCATCTTCCTACTACAGCATAGAACCAATAGGTTACATGGCCCCCAACACCTCTCCAACTCCCACACACAACCGCAGACTCAAGGGAACTTGACCTTTAGGCATCCGTCCGCTCTATCATATGCAAGCCTCCGTAACATCAGGTTAATAGGCTCAATCTTGCCAATAGGCATGACGCAGCAACCTTATGACACAATTTAGGTCGGAAACTCACCGAACTAGGGTCCTTCGGCCGCGGCGAGCCATTTTTGTCGGATGTTGGATTACAACAAACATGTGGCTGCATTGCATGAAACCATCCTCAACGCCTGATTGGTGGCCCGCCCCCAGGAGGCCCGAAGCGCTTTGGAAAGCCTCACTGTAGCCTTGTAGGAAAAGCTCAAATATGATGTGAATTCCCACTGCGGATCAACATTATTAATATCGTTCGATACTACCAGGCCGCAAGTGAGCTTTTTCCCAACCTTAAGCTACAATAGCTTCACTCGGACGTTGTTGATCTTGAGGATTCGGTCTCATACTCTTTCTTACAGCCTCTGCTTGCTTGATCACTCCATTTACGACACCCAGATCTATCGGCGGCATTTCCAAACTTTAGCTCCTATAACCCAGCTAGTCTTTTACTGAACGAAAAATGACTGAAGCATCGACTCCCCAGCGCGCCGAGAAATCGTCGTATCACCACTTCATCCCTCAATTCATTCTGAAGAACTTCGGGTATAAATATCGGCCTCTAACCAAAGTTGAAATGAGACAGAAAGCCAAACAAGGTATTTACCCAGGGAACATACTGGGTAAAGGCATTTGTTTAACAGGTCCTGATGCGGCGCTTGTTGATACGAAGATATCAAGGACTTTTGGGGTTCAGGACCTATATGCCGATGCAGCAAACTCTACGGATAAGGAGCACATCGAAAAGTTGCTATCCGGTCTCGAACGTAGTGCTTCAAAGATCATCGCTCTAGTCCGGTCTAGACATGATGATGGAGAAAAACTGATCGTCTTGGATCGAGCTGAAAAAGATGTGCTACGCAAGTTCTTATTCATCATGAAATACCGCCGGCCTAATGTGCGCGACAAGTACGCGTGTTCGATTGAAGATTTCGACGGTGCAGAGAAGGACGAATTGCAGAAGTACATGCGGCAAAAAGGCTTCCAGCGACCGTTGGACGTTTGGCTCAACAACATCAAAGCAATGCTGGAGATCAAAATTGACGCCGGATGCAAATGGGAGAAGGTTTTAATGCAGAAAGCATACCCCCCTGATGCTGCAGAGTTCATTGTTCACACTAGATTATTCTACCTCTCATTTTGCTCCCCCTCGGACGAGAATGATGAATTTCTGATGACTGAGAACAGTTATGGTATCCATGAGGGCCCGAGAAGCACTATGGTGGATCCTAATTCCGGCAGAGTCGTAGCAACATTTCACACGGAGTACCATACGTTTGCACATATCACCCCTAACTTGACCATGGTCCTGCGGAGTTTCCTCTTGCATTCACCAGTAGATGTTTCGGGCGAGGATATCGGGAAATCCCTGGAAATGTTACGAGAGTTTAACATCTCGAAGCACGATTTCCCTGAAAGAGCCACGTCATTTCTAAAGGATCTCCCGGTTGCAAAGGCCCGAAATTCATACACGAGGATGGTGAATGGCCGGGTGGTTCCATATCAAGAAGGTTCGGTCTTGGGCCCTAATGACAAATTCTTCTTCCGTATTTTTCGCATATCAACTGATCATGTTGACAAAATTAACATGATCCTACTAGACGAAGCATGGCCAACTTCCTTGATTCTATTCAAGACCGAACGTAGCGCAAGAAGTGCTCTTGAGCATTATCTCACTCTTGATCCTCTCAGCACCAGTCACGGACTGAAACTCATATTCCCAACGGAAACGCTCCGCGAGGCATACTTTCGGAATTTGGAGGGTGCTGTGAGACTGCTCAATGGCAATGTATCAGCAGCGTATAGGTTTGATGATGGCACGCTTGAAGGTGTCTTGACGAGGGATGAAGACCAGCTCTTTGACTTAGTAAGTCAAAACGACGAGGTACTACAAGCATACTATAAAATAAGTAAGTAGGGTTGAAAATTTCGACACATTCACTAACGCAAGCAGGCAACAAAGAGGCCCTTGACCGCGATGACTTTAAACAGTCAAGGGAAATGCTCAAGCAACGAATCAAAACTGACGCACGGACAAAAGGACGAGATGAAGAGTTTCGAGGCAAGGCCCGGAAAGACCTAATACACCAGTACTGGGAGCGTCCGCCGCAGCAACTTTGGATTTATCTGAAGCGCCAGAGGTATTTGATGCATGGTGGGACAATATTGGGACTTCGAAGTGACGTACATGACTATCCGCTCCCAGCGGGACTTCTTCCAGGCCCGGAGGATGTCATTGCAAGGAGTAAGCATCTCACTAACATTCTGATACCTTCTCATAAATTCTGATATTTGAAATAGTGAGCGAAATTTTCCACGCAAGCCACTTATCTCGGATGATGTACTTTGCTACTATGAATCATATTAAGTTCAGTGATCCAGAATTTGGGGTGTTTAAGGAACTGAACCTCGATGATGAAGGCGCTCGACGGCTAAAGGAGGAAAGGGGCGTTGTATTCGGGCCGCAAGGTACGTTATATTTCAAGCAGCGAATATGTCTAGATGTCCCTTGCTAACATATCCTTTCGAAATAGGAAGCATCTGCGACTGTGGTATGTGATTCTCAACTCTCGACTCCTCCACACTCTTTCATTGAACTCATATGTGCATAGGCATCCTTCCAATTGAAATTATGGCGAAAAAAACTCAAGCCAGCTTCCATGAGGCTGGTATGACGACACTAGATACGCGGCCACTAGATCCAGGATTGAAATCAGTTTTGGACGGAGTTTTAGACTCGAAGAAACGGTTTGAGATGGCAACTCGTGTGACTTCCAAAGCCCTTTGGATGGATGTGTTGAAGGATGATATATTCAACGTGCTGTTCAACATAATTTTCCCGGTATTTTTGTTCACCCCAAGGAAGGAGATAATGAAACATAATTGGGCAGCCTAGGGGTTAGGTGGTGGAATTAGAAATGGTTGGAGATTTTATATTAATGGGACAAATAGCCGTCAATATCTCTTTTATTGGGTGGGTCGCCTAGTTTTGACTAATTCTTGCTCATCCAACCAGCACTTCCAAGAGGGTGTCTCAGTGATCTTGTTGTTACTTGAGTGGCTATAGGACTGTTGTTGCTGTATTTACGCCTCATGCCGTTGACAGTGGAATGGACGTGATGCAGCACTTTCCGTCACTAGACTACTGTTACCGCCGCCCTGCTCCTGCCACCGCATATCTCTCGGCATCCACCTATCTCACCATCGCCACACTTCCACCCCACAGCTACCACTAACCCTATACTCCACTTGCGCCGCTGGCCTTGCCGTGGGACATTCTGGCAGTATTCGACGCCCTTCATTTTCTTCCAATATATTCGAAAGAGTGCTGTTCACTCGCTTTGCTTTGCTTCACGCTATTTATTATCTGTTTCCTCCTTCCCGATTGTTTGGATCAAGAATCAAAGATCGCCCCAAAAGCCGGGATGCCCCTACTCTCCATAGCGTACACAATCATCTGCGTTAACTTCTTGTTTGAAATAACACACACCGCCTCTGCATTGCTCTCCCTCAAAAGACGATAGGAAATGGCAACCATATCCGGCCTTCCCATGGTTTTCGTGTTATGGATCACTGCGTCCGGGTCCGCATCATACACAGCCTTGATTATTTCAGGCCCGAAATTCTGCTCCGGATGCGGGGTCGACCAGAAAATACGGGCAGGCACTCTCTTCGCGTATATGACAGGCATACAAGGGCCGATGCCAGATCCAGTAGCCACCAGCACTATATTCTTGAAGAGGGGTGCAATTCGGAGAACGCCGCACGCGGGAACTCCCCTGACCCAGAGCTCTGAATGACCGTTTTGGATTTGATTTTTTGTCCAGTCACCCGCATTCGAGACCAGGAGTGAGAACCCCTTTTCGTTGGGCTTTGCTATAGTGGCAAATGCATGCCACTCCACCAGAGGCCGCTGGGAGATTCGAACAGCAGTACCAACCACTGGGGTAGTGTAGTCAAAATAGAGTCGGACTGCGTGGCCCGAGAGCACATCTCGGCGGACTTTCACCTTGCGAAGGTTCAGCCAAGGGAGAGCGACGCTGCTAGTAGCAATGAGCAGAAGCCAGAAGCCAGGGCTATTTATTATAGCATTCCCTAATGTGGCTGAACCTCGCAGGCTGTCTGTCAAAATGACAGTCTGTACCCAGAACAGTGCCAATGCCGACCATCCGGCAAATCGATGGATCAGCTCAAACCGATTGTGGAATTGGGCACGGAATGTAGGATGGGCCGTGACGACGATGCCCACAAGCAGCGCTATGAGTATGTATGAGACGGCAAGAACCGCAGGGTGAGCGGAGTCAATTGTTGCTGCAATAGTGAAGATCAAAAGCCAGGTCGTTGCTGCAGCGCCGGCACCGCTATGCAAGCCCCCGATGTGGTATACTTTGGCGCAGTTGCGCCTTATGAAAAGCGGAGCCGAGGTGGGAACTGAGCATGCAAGGGTGAATAAAAGGTTGACAACGTGGTCCTGCCTTATTAAGACCGCGGTGCATAAATTTGCTGCTGTTGCTGTCCCTAGACTTGGAAGGTCTATTCCTTGAGTGGCAAAACGGTGGATCATGTAAATCACCGCTGCCATGTTCGCTATGAAGACAACTGAAAAGAATCGTCGGTATAGAGAGAAAAATCGGTGACGCAGCGCTCTTGCCCCGTGTTTTCCGAGCTTTTCTGGGAGTGGATGCTTCTCCTTCTCCTCAATACTTGTAGCAGAGGAATCGGATTTATTCGCTCCTGTGTCGTAGGGCTCAATAGCCATGACAGCGGTATTCTCCGTGGAAGCCGGATATTTCTCTAGATCATTCGAAGTGGCTGGAGTTGGTTGGGCGACTAACTGCATTTCTTGGTTGACAGGAATTGAAGCCAAAAGAGCCTGCTTGTCAATTTTGCCGTTTGGAGTTAGGGGAAGCTCGTGTTGGTACACCCATAAACTTGGTACGGCATAATACGGCTGATATTTACTAACCACAGCCTTTACAGCAAGCTCGTCGACATAAGATGGGCCAGAGTAAAATCCGTAGAGGACTTCGTTATCCAAAATTGCACAACCTCGATTGATACCGGGTGTTTGCTTTCAAGCTTGTTAGATGGTGCTGACTTTGCTCCAAGGTTGCGAATAACTCACCTCTATTGCAGTGGCCACACTACTTAACTCCACTCTAAAGCCCTGTTGATAGTTAGGAAAGAGCTCGGTGGGTCTCAAAAGGGTGGATAAATGCACCTTAATCTTCACTTGATCATCGATCCTCCCAAGAGTCACCAAGGTGCCATCATCTCGCCACCGGCCGAGATCACCGGTGTTAAACATAAGAGACCTATTTCTAGCAATTAGCAGGCGACCCCAACTTTAGTTCTGCATTGGTTTCATACCCGTCATTGACAAACTTATTCAGCTTGAACTTCTGTGAGGTTTCTTCTGGTAGATTCAGATAACCTCGTGATACACAGAGACCACCCGCCCACATCCGACCCACACTACCAATTGGAAGGGGGTTTTCATTATCATCAAGAATGTAAACATCAGTGTTTGGTACAGGTCGGCCAATTGACAAATCATGCCCTGGCTGGTGAACATGCATAGTATTCACAATCGTAACCTCCGTCGGGCCACAGCAGTGATAGAGAGTGGCCTCCTTTGCCCATTCATCGGCCAGCCTTTTTAGAAGTCAGTGAGTGTCGCTCTCCTTGGTTTTGTTCAAAACTTACGATTTTGGACACGGCTCTCCAGCCAAAGCTACCACCTTAATGTTGGGATACTTTGCTCTCTCCAGCTTTCGAAGAACTGATGGCGTTGCTATAATTGTGTTGGCCTAGTTGGATGAGCAGAGAGACTTTTGAATGAAACCCATGGCACCTACCTGCTTCAACACATCATCCCAATTGCTGGTACGCAACAATAGTGTACCTCCATTTAAGAGGGTTGCTAGGATTTCCCATTGTGCTGGAGTCAAATAAAATCAGACATTGTTCTGGATAGTAGGGGAATAAGAAAACTTGCCCATGTCAAAAGAGATCGATAGTAGTTGCGGCACTTTCGTACCCTTACTAATACCTAAATTCCCAGGAGGGAGGCAGATCAGATTGGTCACATTCTGATGGCTGATATCAACGCCCTTTGGTTTGCCTGTGGTCCCTTTTCAAAGTTAGGAGATTCGTCTCCAAAAAGCTACGAGCATTACCTGAGGTGTAAATGATATATAGTCCATCAGATGAATCAAGACTCACAGCTGGCCTTTCTGTAGAAATGGAGCTGCTTTTCTCATCTATAGGGGCATCTAACACGATGACCGTCGTCGCCGGACCAGCAAGTTGCTGGACCTTGTTGTGGAATTTCTCGAGACATAACACGAACTGTGCTTGTGTATCATGAAAAATGTGTAACATGACGTTGCCGGGCACTACTCCGCCATCTAGAGGAACGTACTGGCAGCCGCATTTTATTACGGCAAGAATTGCAACAACCATATCAATAGAACGCTGAAGAACAAGGCAGACGCGCTGTCGTGGCCGGAGACCATTTTGAATGAGCCTATTAGCCAACGCATTGGACAAATTCTCGAGCTCTTGATATGTAACGGTGTTGCCATCGTGCTCAGCAGCTACCAGAGACGGCTGGGTGTCCACGACATCTTCAAAGGCTTTGTGAACCAACGAGAACCCGGGTTCAACACGAGCTCCGTGGCCAAATCGACGGAAGAGATCTCGATCGGTAGGACATAGAGTTTCCAGCCCGGAAAACATGCTTGCCACGCTCAAACAAGGACTCGTTTGTTCGCGTGAAATGGAGAGAGATTAGAGACTGCGCGAGAGGACTTGCGCGAGCCAGATCGATGTGGGTTTCATTCTTTGAGTAACGTTATACTAAAGAAATATATATGGATTCTCACGTGCTTTCTTCTTCAGCTTTCGAGACACTCTAAACCGCTTTCAAATACCTTAGTAAGGGCTATGTACAACCTGAGGAAGTTCATGATCCCGCTGTAGATTAATTTCTTACTTCGGATGATACCTCTGTTTGGTGATGGGCCTAAATTCGACATCGGCTGTGAAATCTAGGCTTGATTAGGAAGTTTGACTTGCAACCAACCTTGGCGACTCCGCCTGTTTATTGGGGGACATTGGGGGCCGAATACCGAATATAAGTTGCTATTAATATAAAAGCCTTAGCCACCCCCAATTCCTCCAATAACAGGAATCCCATGAGTGCGCACGTTTGATTCGTGATCATTACGTTAGGGTCGTTTTATATCTGCAATCTATATGCCGTTTGCGGCGTCGGGCCGTTAATGGATCGCCGCTGCTACAACCAATGAGAACAGATCCACAACAGCCAAGACTCTAGAGGAAGCCAGCTGTGCAACACCGAATTCAGTGTAAATGTGCCTGCCGGCTCCAATTTAACCCATAACACGAGTTCATTTGGGGTCGGCTGGCCTTGCTTGTATAGACATGCTGCCACGTGGTCTAAAGCGTGGTTTGACAGTTCCTTGCAACATGGAGCGTCCCCTCCGACGGGGAACTCCTTCTCAGTCCCGTATGAAATGACAGATATGGGGAGAATGAGACATGAAAAATGGGACTGGTGGGCGAAACCATGGTATCGACGAGACTATTGCTGACACCTCTTCTCACTATCGAAAACTTGCTTTGCTGATCAAATATGTAGAGTAGCATCGATGTCACCAAAGAACTGCCATAAATCCCCTGATTGTAAACCCCATCCTCAGATGCTACTCATCGTACCCTTCCCCTCCTTAATATCCCGACCCCGATCTCAAATCATGCATAAAATAAAATCTAATCCCTCAACCCCTCAACCCCTCTCACCCCATACTCCCGTCTGACAGCCCCGTAATCCTCACCGGCCAACATTGCCGGCAATGCTGCCATAAGCCCGGCTGCCGCTACCGTTTCCCACGATCTCCCAACTCCCACGACGATCAGATCGTCTTGGCAAACAACACAGCTCACTGTACTCTTGGATGCTCCTGTTGATCCTGTCCAGACCGCTCTTATTAGCCGTTGTCTAGCTCAGTCGGATGGGTTATCCGATTGCACCCCTCTCGGCGTTTCCATGTCGCTTTCCGATATCTCGGTGTTAGCATACTGTATTCATATTTCTCCGGTGCAGCCACTAGGTGCGAATAGTCTTTTATTGCTCTTTGCGTTGGTTCTGCCTCCCTTGTCCTCGTTTCATTTCCTTCTCTTCAATTTCCTTCTGCCGTATAGATCCTTCTATTTTCCTTTTGGAACCTCTCCCTCTTAAATTTGGCCTTGGCGTTCTCCTTACCACTTCCTTGCTCTTATGATTCCTCCCCTCCAAACCAGCAATAAAACCAATATTCCCCTCTTTCAAAGTAAGTAATAATATAATCCTTTCATATCTTTTACCTCCCAGTCTTTATACACTAATACGTATGTACACCGCATTTACCCATTTTAGGTTTTATAATTGCTTTTTCCACATCTACAAAGCCGTATTAGCACCACACTAGACTCCCAACCTCTCCAACCTATGAAACCCATACCCCCCAACCACTACTCCACCTTAACACGACCTTATAGCGAGACTGCCTCTTCCCCATCCATCCCGTCATACCAGAAATCACTCACCTTAAAAACCGATCTCACAGCATTATTCCATTCCACCTAGCCAACTCCAAATAGTGAAATCACGAAATCGGTCCGTCGTTATGCCCCCCCCCCC
>JPKA01001188.1:0-45228 GCA_000750875.1 Pseudogymnoascus sp. VKM F-4517 (FW-2822)
AACCAAGCGTCCAGAGCCATGACTAGTAATCTGTCAAGTGCTAGGTCTGTATTATTCAGTGTTCGGCAACCCGTATCCGGATCTGATCCTTGGCCCTCACGGATAGATCATGATCCGTCAGACGTCTGACGGATAGATACGGGTTGTATCCGGATCTCAAGGATAATGAGGCTTAAAATATATAAATAGAATAGAATAGAGTAGCTATATAACTAATATTCCCTCTCGTCATCAGCGTTTTCGGCCTCGCTTTCGTCCCCTTCTAGTATATGACCCCAATCTCGTAAGCAAAGTAAATATCGAAGCGTTTCAGGTGAGAGCCTATTCCTCTTTTTTGTGAGAATATCAGCTCTATTACCGAAGACCCGTTCAGATGGAGCTGATGTTGCAGCAATCGCCAAGTGGTCTCGAGCAATTGCAGCTATAATTAGATACTGATATTGCTTTGCCGCCTAATATTTGAGAATATCTGTTGCTGGACCTGGCTGGGGCTCAATAAGCCAGCGCTTCCATTCTGGTTCTTAGTAAATACTATAGGAGATATATAAATCGTCGTTAGAGTCAGGTTCTGTAGGTAATTGTAGTAAATCGGCCTTAGCCTCCCTCTTCTCTTCGTTAAGATAGTATTAGCAGTCTCTATATTGAATAAAGACATTGTAGAACTGCTGCTTTACTCGATTCCGTTTGACTTCTTCAGTACTATTCGGCTAAAGGCTATTAAATACGTTAAGATTCATGTGTAGATTACAAATTGTAGCTACCCCTAAATGACTCCATCGTTAATTTGTAGCAAGTGTATAGTAATCATTAAGCTTCTTATAAGTAGCGATACAAGCTAGGCTAATTGTTAATGATATACTAACCTCCTTCTGTAGAACCTCGAGCTTATTTATCATTTTTAGATACTGAGGGATTGTGAAGTTAAGCGTTAGGTATAAGCTTGCCTGTAGCTTTTGCAATGGCTTTACAAATATGTAGAAGAAGTTCTAAAGAGCGTAGAGTATATTCCAATCCTCTAGTGTAAGAGCGATATCTCTTATACTTATATCCATTTGCTAAGTAGCACATATCGCTGTAATTGGTGTCTATAGCTTTATAACAGTTGAAACCATTTTGTACGTTGAGTTCTACTGGACTAGCATATTAAGTGATAATTGCAGCTTCTTAAGACTAGCTGCAACAGTCTGCCTTTGAAGAGCGTCTTTCTATTACCTTCGATTTCAGAAGACATAGATATGCCTTCGTAGCTTGCCAAGGGTATTCTTTACTTCGATATTGCTTTCGGAGCTCGTTAGAATCCGTGCAGCTCCTTGCTCACACTGATAACTCTCAGCTTGCTTAGCGGGGGCCGCCTTCAAAGTCTTAAGAGCGTCTTGAACAGCAATGTTAATAATATGAGCTATACACTATACGTCTCCTTCCTTGACTTTAAACGTCTATGGCTGTTGCGTTGTTACTTCTTGGTCTCTGGCTATTTTCTTATATTCTGTAAGTATGACAGTATTAGCTAAGGCGTTATCTCTTGTACAGGTAAAGACAGCTCCTGTAATACCTATATCGTCTGTTACAATTGCTAATTGTTAAGCTAGATATTCACCGCTGTGAATAGGCTCTTAAAGGTGTACAACGTCGAGGATTCTTAATTTCTGTTGCCATTTATCGTTGATCTAGTGTGCTGTAATTGCAGCGTAGTCTGTATAATTCCGTGCAGACCAAGCATCTGTCGTTATTGATATCCGGCCTCCTTTTATAATATGAGAATTGAGCTCGAGTTGTAGCTGGCCTCGGTGATATGAGAACTGCCGCTGTAGTTCTCGGTGTATAGTACAGGCTGATATTGCTGTAGTCATTAGGCTTAAGAACTGAACTAATTCACAGAACGAATAGCTTTCAACAAGGTGTATCGATAGATTATTTGACACAACAAATTGTAGTAATAGCTCTTTATACTTCGAAGGATTACTACTAAGCTGCTTTAGTATAGCTAATAGGCGTGGGCTGAAGAACGACGATGTACTGCTTGACGCACTGGAATTATCATTTTTAAGGGCGTATGATACTGTTGGATGCTTTATAGAATAGTGCCTCTATAGATTTCCTGTTGACGACTGCTTTAATCCTTGCAGTGGCAGTGAATATCTACAGCTAGGTTGTAGGCATACTATCTTGATAGTTAGAGGCCGAGTATCAAGCAATTCTCGGCGATATAAGCCCTTTGTGAATAGCTTCGACGAAGTCAGTGGCATTACTACCCTCGGAAGGGTATTAATTGACAATACATTAGCTGCTTCAACCTGAATAGGGGTAGGTAGAAGAGTAAGAGGTGGTAACGATAGCTCTTCTATTTGAGAATAGCTCTCGCTCTCATGATCTGGCGGCAAATCCGATAACTCAGAGTCGCTCATTTTTACAGGAATCGTCGTCACTTTGCCATGATATTTAGATAGGTATTACAGATTTAATTCTACGATTACTGTGGCCTTGGCACGCTTAGCTTACTCTTGGCATGATCCGGATATATCCTCAGATCCTACGGATAGATCATAATTATGCCGGATAGGTCTGATCCGGATCATGATCCGGATCAGATCAGGTCATTGGCGATCTGTGCCGAACACTGGTATTATTCCAAATATCAGAAATATTTTATAGTGCTCCTTCTGGTGATTTCGAGAAGGATTAAATAAATAGTATAATGTGATAAATAACCCCTAGCCTCCTCCTATACCTACCAGCCCAGATATAAGCCCGTATTGTAAATGCTCTATCATGTGTATGTATGCCCTTTACACCGTCACCCAGTTTCCCCCAGTATCCTTTTTTGGCCCGTATATTGCCCCAGAAGTCCCATCCAATGCATCGTAACCATCATAATCACATAAAAAAAGGCCGCCCGTAAACTCATAAAACCACGCCCCTCCACCCGTGCACGCAAAAAACACCAGAAGCAAGCACCCAACCACACCAGCTCTCCAAGCGCTGGCCCAAAAAAATGAAATCCACTTCACCACCTTCACACCCCACCACCTTCCTTAAGCATCTCACCCACTGGCCCCCCAACCCTCCATCGTCCCACATCCCTCACCGCCGCCTCAAAACCCTCCGCCAATCCCCCCTCCCCATTCCATACCTCCCCAACCCAGTCAAACTCCACACCCTTAAGCCAATCCCTCAACAACTCTTCACCGCCAGCCACCGAATTATCCCTCACCCTAGCAAACGGCACCATCATTGCCGCCCACGCCGGCAGACCCGCTAGTTCGCGGGGACTGGGACGCATGTACACAGGCACACCCGCGTACGTGCCCTCAGTAGGCCGCGCCATCCATCTCGCGACGGAGTGCGCAAGATACAGAGCCGCGGCGCGGGTAGCTGGTGTGCGCAATCCCGCGGCGAGGACGGCGCGCGTGAGCGCTGCGGATAGGGGTGGTAGAGGTTGATGCGCGGGTGGTGAGGGGTATAGGTCTGTGTAATTTGGCTTGGGGGGATCCGTGGAGGCGGCGGCGAGAGAGGCGCGGTGGGCAGTTAGGGCGTGGTGGAGTAGTGCGTCGAGGGGGGTTGTAGGGGGAAGGAGGCGCGGCGTGAGAGACCAGGGGGGAGGTGGCTGTTGATGTGGGGATGGGTGCATGGGGGGTTGGGATAGAGGCCGTTGAGGGCTAGGTTGGAGCATTTGCTGGGTTTGAGGAGCAGGTTGAAGTGGTTGTGGGCTTTGGAGGGGTGGTTGTGCGTGCTGCTGCTGCTGCTGTTGTGCAACCGAGGGAGCGGTTCCTATATTATAAGTAGATCTGGTGGGAATATTGCTTGGCGCGCTCGTCGGCGCCATCTGTTGTCCGGTCTGCTGGCCCGGTTGACTCTGAAAAGCGAAGGGCATGCCGGAGGGAGACATGTATGCTGAGGGCGGCGGGGAGAAGATGTTGCCTTCCTCGAGATCAAAAGGCGATGTGACCGTCGTCCATGATTGCGCTGTTCCACTTCGTCAGTCTCTGGTCTGTCTAGGTCCGGCGCGCAGGCTGGTGCATTTGCTGGAACAGGAAGTACTGACGCGAAGCCAGATCGCTGCCGATGCCTAGGTCGTCGCCGCCGCCGCTGCCGCCACTACCAGAAAAGTCAATCCGGGATGAGGGGTCCTCTGTGAAGCTGACAGCCGGGGATTCCGTCTGGGGAAAAGGTGAGATTAGCCCGTCCGATGGCGCGTACGTCGCCATATCACTCGTCCCAGCCGGTGTGTCTGCGCGCGGGAGCACCATGCCAGCACCGCCGAAGCCTGCAGGCAGGCCATCGGCCCCGCCATACCCCATGTCCATACCATTCCACTGCATGTTAATGTCATGGGGGCGCAGGTGGCCAGCCATGGGGTGGTTGAGCGGCGCGCCAGCGTCCATGGCCCCAGTGTTCCGCATCTCCAGGGTGCTAATGCGGTCATGCAGGGTGGCGACTTCATCCTCAAGTTGGCGGTTGCGCATATGGACAATCCACATGCGCCGGTCCTTCTCCGGGTCTGTAAGATCTTTCACCTGTTGCTCTAAAGAGTCGATCTGGTCCTTGGTGCGTTGCCGGATGGCGCGCTGCGCCTCGCGGTCATTAGCACGTTTGCGCGCGAGCTGGGCGGCGGAGAGGCGATTGACGGAGCGGGTGCCTGCGCGTGAAGCTTTGAGGAATTAGTGAGTTTTTTCCCTGAAGGTTCTATCTACATGGAGAGGACAGGACATTTGGGGGGTGAAAAGGATAGTGCATTTGAATGTGGTTTTCATTCTTTTTTAGGACAAAATAGAACACAATTTAGTATTTCTTGACCGCGATCCGCGCGGCTGATCTCTCGCTTGCCAGTGCTCATCATCGCTCTCAGTCGAGGGCCGGCCATTTGGCCGTGCGTTCTCGTTTGTCATTCTGCCGTTCATGGGTGAGTCGTCGACGGTGTAATTCAAAGAGTTTGCGGGAGAAAGAGGAAGATAGTTGTAGTTGTCCCCGGACGCAATAGTGGCGTGAATGACGTTGGATTGTGGTGGCGAGCGTTCGGGGTTGAGATAGCGCATTTGAGAGAAGGACTACTAGGCAGACCAGCAGTTGTGGAGAGTATAGCGAGCTTGAAACTGCCAGTGGCGGGCAAAAAGGTCACTGGCGCTCGTATATATGCGATTTTAATATAAGGACGATGGCGATGATGGAAATGAAGAATCCTGGGTTTTTGGATCTGATAGTAGTATATGATTGTTCAAGTAGCCAGAAGTGTTTGTTGGAAAGATGATGATGGCAAGCCTCGACCGACCGGCAACTAGACAGGGAGACAAGGGCCTCCTTTTAGTCTGTTTGGTTTAGTCCTTTTAGTCTGATCGTTAGTGCCCTAGCCATCCTGATAAATGGGGACCAATGTTTTTCGGAACCAGGGATGTGGAGAAAGAAAAGGCAAAGGATGGGGGGCAGAGGGGGACGAAATGCGGGAGTTCTATGCTAGGGCAACCATTTTGGCGGGTGAGGCCCACATGTCAACGCCACCGATGTCCTTGAGAATCTCGGGGAGACTCGGCAGCAGGCCCGCAGGATGGGGTTGGAGATGTCGTGGCATGTTGTTGAATTTTGTTGAATATTTGTCTCATTTCCACACACCATTTAGGTTTTTTGGGCCGTTTGTGTCGTATAGAACTGCGGGTGCCAGATTTGGAAGTTCTAATCGGGGCAGAAGGGAGACAGCAAAATCCGGATGATCAGTATCAAGTTCAGGGTAGGTGTGATCGTTGGTTCGTCCGGGGCGAGAGAGCGACATGCAATTTGTTGCCGGATACTAGGATCTAGGCTGTAGGAAAGTGATACAGGGACGAAGCTTCGATGAGTGTACCATAGTAGAATGTAAGCAGATATGTGCAGGACGTGAGCAGGGGGCACCAGGAGGAAACGCGCATGTACGTGTCTACCATACCCATGCGCGGCTGGTCTGCGTGGTGCATACCTTAGTGCGTAGCTTGTGCATATAATTGTGGGCTTACGGGATTATGGACATGGGATAGAGGGCAGATTCTGACGCAGGATGCAGAATGGAGAATGCACAGAATGCGAGCGGCAGGATTAGAGAAGTCGATCTGTTCATCAGAGATTTGCATGCACGCCTAGTACGCCTGGCACACCTTGCACGGTCCTGAGAGTTACCTGACCCGCAGAAAGCTCCATGCAGTGTCTGTGGGTGCGAACAGATCTAGGACCAATGTCTTAGACTCTGATGTTGGTTATTTGGTGGTTGGGGGGGATATGTATCTGTTGTTATTGGAACTTCCAAGATTTTTCGTCGATGCAACGATAATGACAGTTGTCAATGAGTCAGTTTCTTTCCTGTCAGCAGCCAGTCCAAAGCAGGGTAGCGGTGAGAGCAGGAGCAACAGCGAGAGCGGTGAAGTGAAAGTTGGAAGGATGGATGGAAGTTTGGATGAATGGATAGATTTACTGGTGGGTGGTGTTAGTGATCGAGACGGGAAGTGAGAAGAGAGCAAGGCCTGTAAAGCGTGGAGATTGGAGGAATCGAACGAGCCGCCTCCTGGTTGTTCCTGGTGGTGGCGAGTGCAGAAGGTACCATGGAGAGATACAGAAAGTACAGGAGAGTACTATTCAGTACTGCTACAGGAACATACGCCGCGCAGTTCATGGTCCATATCCACCGGCAGTCCGGCAGTTCAGCTCGGGGCAAGGAAAGGAACGGCGAGTTCCAACGGCCCAGCGCAGTACGTACAGTACAACGCCGGTACTCTGTCTGTCACTGGCGTCGCCGCTCGGCAAACGCCCTGAATGCCCGGTACCGGGCAGCTGGAATGGGATGACCACAGTGAGGGGCGGGAGATGGTGAGGATGGGCGAGGTGGCGAAGTGTTAAAATGGTGGAGGCGGAACTATACATTGAGATGTCCATGGAGAAGGATATTCATTGAGATATCCGTCAGGACATATGAGTAGACATGCAAGGGCATTGACATCGAGCCCTGGATAGCTGACCGGCCGTCACAATGGCACGACGTCAGGAGACGGTGGCGAGAGATATCCAAGAATTGTGTGGACGGACGTTGTCTCCGCGAGGTAGGGTTCTCCATGAGGTAGGGTAGTAGTGACGGAGGGATGATGGACGATGATACCGCAGTTAGTCCAACCAGCGATGCCCAACACATACACATACAACGTGACGACGCGGCAGCGGCAAAACGATGCGGCAAGAATTGTTGGTACAGCAAGAATCTGATACAACAAGAATGTCGGTTAGAGCAAAAATGTTGGCACGGGGAGAAAGAGGCTGATGATGCAGCCCATGGCATATGATTAGTATGATTAATATGATTTAATACGAGACAAGAGGAGGCAGGAGGAAACAAAATATGACAAGAGAAGGCCCAAGGGGATCGAGGAGTCGAGGACATGCACGATATGCAGAATTTTGCGTTACATCCATAGCCGTAGCAGAATCTGCGGCTGTGGATGTAACGGCAAGGAAAAGACTTACGAGAAGACCGAGATGGATACTACTGGTCCAGCTAAAGAAGTAGAGTACAGAGGGGAAGATAGAGTACGTGAATTATCAGAATCCTGAGTATTCTTAGTATTTCCAGTTGCGTACTCTTTTGCATACTGATTTGCATGCTATTTGCATGCCATCTCCACCATACAATTCGATAGTATTCGAGAGTATTTGCAAACTGCTTTAGTAGTAAAGTTAAGAGAATGTCACTGAAGATAAAAAGTAGAGTACAATACAGAAAGTACAGTACTCCGGAGCAATGGAAGGAAGAGTACTGTTACCTACGTTAGTTTAGTCGACGGTACTGTAATTAGTGGATGGAAGACGAAAGATCGATCCTTAGGATAACCTTGGCTTGGGATAACCTTGGGATGGTCCTTGGGGTACTTGTAGCTAGTACCCACCAAGGTTACCCAGTTTGTATGTGTGCATGCGCTACAAAACTAGCACAACCAAGTCGCAGGTACCTCTCTCTATTGTCCCTTCCCCATCCATCCCCGTCCATCTCCCACCGTTAACAATACCCGCCCTCTCTCTGCCCAACAACGTCAACACCAACGTCAACCTCGCTAATAACTTCCTCACTTTCTCACCGATTCTTCTCCGTACAGTAACCAACCATACAGCGAGCACGCGCGTGCTTGCTTCCATCCTATCCACAGTCCAACAAATAGTATGGCAGGTATAATAATCCGGCGGCGGCGGGTATAAGACAACTATTCACATAACCAACAGGAAGTGTCCTAGCTCCTAGCTATCCAACAGTGATAGTCCCCACGATCCAACAGAATAGCATCACAAGTTCTAACCACAGCGGAATAGCTTCACAGGTGCTACGGAGGTAAGATTCCTATTCATCTCCCTACGTCCTCACCTTCCGTCTACAGCATGTACCTCCGAAATCCAGAATCTTGGAAAGAAACCATGGCGCTGATGGAGTAAGTAGAACGGCACGCACAGGACCACACGCATCAAGAAGTACAGTAAGCAGCACACTGCATTCACATCTTATATGAGCATATGAGCCTATGAGGACACATCGGGAAAAAGACCAATCTCCATCCTCCATCCTCCATTCCCCATGCTGTATCCATATCCCATCTCCACCATACCCAAATGTATGTCTCATCCGGCTAACCTGTTCTCCGCGCCCATCCCGTCCTTGGCCCCTCTAACCCCCTACCCCCTCCAAAACCACACCATAATTCCACACCAAAACCAAGGCCACAGCGCAGCACGTACCATTCCCGCAGCAAACTTGCAACACCACTACCCACCATCGAACTCCACCACAACAGATCGAGCCGCGCCTGCATATGCTCCACCATATTGCCCACCACCATCCAAATCACCATCCACATCATGACCACACACATCACCATACATCACCGTACATGACCGTAGATCAACAGCAACCACCTGAAACACATAGCCATCTGCACCCGCATCACCATCCACCGCAGACCCCCCGACCGCCGCTGTAGAAACCAGTAATCTGCTCCAACGTCCCCCCGTCCCTCGTCCCATCGCCCATTCACCAGCTCCTCCCCACCACCCACTCGCGTCGCGGCCAAGCCTTTTCAGCTGAACCCCTGCAGCGCACGCTACGCTGTCCTCACCTCGCCCGCCCTCAACGCCCATCCAGTAAGGCGATGATAACCAACGCCCGGACAGGCCTTCGGCGCGTCGATCTGTCCCGGGCCTGCGATCGCCGCTGCACACCCAAAGTATCCTGCCCAGTATAGCAGAGGCTGGGCAGGCCGAGACCACCGAAAGTCACCACGCAGCAGGGGGAGGATGTGATGGCGGGGTAGCCGGAAGCTTTGTTCCTTGTTCTATATACGTGCTGCTCGTTGGCCGAGGATCCACCGGAGGTATCACCGGACGGTGGCACAATCCCCCGCGCGCCAGCGCTCCACGAACGGATATGTACCGATGCCCCCTTGGACTGTGATTGACCATGCAAGCACGCATGCACCTTTGTGCGCATATGGCTTCGGTCTCTTCCGTGGCTTTTATGGTGGTTTCAGGTGGTCACGTGCCTCACCTGCGACTGTACCACCGCAGCAGTAGCTGAAGCTAAAGCAACAGCAGCGACAACAGGAGCAGCAGCAGCAGCAGCAGGTGGAGCGGGCATCGCGTCCACCTCTCCAACCACCTTGACTGCTGGCACTGTTACAGTCTCAACCGGAACTCCGCCCTCTCGCTCGCCCTGCCCACCCTTCTTGCCCTTCCGCCTCGCCATGTTACGCTCGTGCTCCTTCTTCCGTTCCCCCTCCCCCACCTCCTCCTCCCCTTCCTCTAGCTCTCTCAACCGCCCCAGATCTACCACCTCGTCTAGCCCACCCACGTCCCGCGGCCCCTCCACCCCACCTGGCGGAAGCGCCCACTCTGGTAGCTCGCTCCTGTAGCTCCACTTTAGGTCCTTGTCCTCATACCGGAGCGAGTGGAGGTAAATCCCCATTTCTTGCACCCCAGGATCCGTATACAGCGGCGTCGCGCACACCTCACACAGCTCCCCTGACATCTTCTCCGCCTTGCGCTTGTTATACTCGTCCACCATCTCGTCATGATACGCCACCGCGTCCGCCACCTCCGACTTCCCCATCCGTGCGAGCCTTGTAATGATATCCTCATCCGCCTGAGTCGCATCCGCGTCTCCAGCTCCAAGCGACGTGCCCCAGACCCGCTGGTTGCTGTAGATGGGGTCGTTCGTGATCGGATGCCCCAGAAACTGGAGGTGCACGCGGATCTGATGCGTGCGGCCCGTGATAGGCAGGCAGCGCACTATAGAGTATCCCTTCTTGCCCACCCATGGCCGACCTTCTGTCTTTCCTTCCTCCGCTCCTGCCCCCTCGGCACCCTCCTGCTCGCCCTCGGGGCCGTAGTATGCGAGTCGTCGGAACACAGTGCGTGCCGGCTTGCCGCTAGCACGAACGCGATTCAGGCCCAGTTTCGGCGAAATCTGGAGGATAGGCATGGCGCACACGACGTCGCCGTCGGGAAACTTGCCTGCCACGCGCGCGACGTATTCCTTGCGCACCGTGCGTCCAGAGATCTGCGAGGATAGCTCCTCGGCGGCGCGCGGGTGCTTGCCAATGAACATGACGCCGCTGGTGAGCCGGTCCAAGCGGTTACACGGTAGCGGCTTCCACCCCGGGCGCGAGGCCGCAAGGATTTCAATCACCGAGTTGTAGTTGTAACGCCCGGCGGGGTGGACGGGGATGCCAGAAGGCTTGCAGATGACCATAATGTCTTCGTCTTCACTTATGACTGTGATCGGGGCTGCTGTAACTGGGGGCTCGTGTCGGTGGAGGGTGTGCGAGATTACGTCGCCGTTCTGGACGACGTGGGTTGTCAATGCGGGCTTTCCGTTGACGACAACGTTGCCACTTTCTATCGCGGTTTTCTATTCCTTATTAGCCCCTTCCTCATATATCCCCCGTTCCCCACTACCACCGAAGACCCGATACTCACATAATATTCAACAGGTCGATCGCGGAACTCGCTCTCAAAGATGTCCAACAACTCCCTCCCTCTCCACCTCATCTTGCAGTTCGTATTATACGTGAAGTGGTAGATACTCACATAATATTCAACAGGTCGATCGCGGAACTCGCTCTCAAAGATATCCAACAACTCCCTCCCTCTCCACCTCATCTTGCAGTTCGTATTATACGTGAAGTGGTACGGCGCGACCCTGCGCAGTCCATCCTCAAACACATAAGGCCGCGGCCATGGGTCGGCGGGTGTCACCACCACTGCCGGCGGGGCGGCCATCGGGCGTTTCTCGACGAGCGTCGGCCAGCCGATTTGTTGGGCGCGCGGAACCAGGGCGAGGACCGGGTTGCGGGAGTAGAGGAGCGCGGCGATACGGGGTGAGGGCGACAGGGTTTATGTGGGGGGGTGTATATCGTGAAGAGAGGTCGTGGGGATATGGATGTAGGCGGGGGAATGCACTTGAGTCGCTGGTGGCACTTTCGCCTCGTTGTTGAGAAGGCTGAGGAAAATAATCCGGTTGGGCGGCAGGAGCGGGCAGAATAATGAATTTGACGTAGTAGGTTTAGCGTGCCTTGCCCCTGCCTAGATCGTCATACCTCGGCTCTACGGTTCCGATTGACTCTCTCAAACATTGCGGTTGCGGGTGCTCTGGGGAAGTTAGAATATCTGAAATATACTCTCAATTGCTCTATAAAACTCTCTCAGAAAATTTGCTTACGAGGCTACGCCACAGACTCGTATAATCCTAATCCCCTCCGCCGTTCCACCGACCCATTATGGACTCCCCGGCCGTCCTCCGCCAGAGGAAGCGCTCCGACTACCCATATGTCCTCACATACCGCACCCGATGG
Source organism: Pseudogymnoascus sp. VKM F-4517 (FW-2822) (assembly GCA_000750875.1). Classification (NCBI taxonomy): domain Eukaryota; kingdom Fungi; phylum Ascomycota; class Leotiomycetes; order Thelebolales; family Thelebolaceae; genus Pseudogymnoascus; species Pseudogymnoascus sp. VKM F-4517 (FW-2822). The sequence goes on from JPKA01001188.1 coordinate 11,841, forward strand.
AGTGATAACGACATGTACGATCACCTCAATAACTCAATCTACAACTTTCTGTGTGTTCCCCCCTCCTCCCAGTTCCCATACCCCAGCTAACCCCCCACCAAGCATCGACTCAGTAATCAACACCTACCTCTCCAAACACTGCGGCCAATCCCCCCGCACCTCCGCCCAGTACGGCCTCGTCGCCTCCTCCTCCACCGACTTCCTCTCCTCGATCGCCTTCCCCGCCGTTGCAGAGACGCGGCTGCGCGTCCACAAACTCGGCCGGACGAGCGTCACCTACGAGGTTGGGATTTGGGAGGAGGGCGTCGAGGGGATCAAGGCAGTGGGGAGGGTGGTGCATGTTTTTGTGGAGAGGGGAACGGGGAGGCCCGCGCGGGACGGGATGGGGACGGCGTTGAGGGGAGGGTTGGAGAAGTTGAGTGCGGGGGAGAGGGGGAAGTTATGAGCGTGAAGTAAGAGTGTTTTAAAGCGATGCAAGCCAGGAGAATTCAAATCTTGATTTACAAGTTTAATTGTAACATTTGGTATCTAGTCTATACAACTATGATTCATCCACTCCGCCCTCTTTCCTTCGTTTTGAACACCGTACAGAATATTTAATCATTGCCATCCCACTGTACAATCCTGTAAACCTAAACATGGCTAAACGCCCATCCGCAATATACTTCGACAAGCGGTGCTTCCGCTGTATATATACCCAACAAACACCCCGCTCCCATAAAACAATCGTAATCAAACAGAATATTATAATCAAACAAAAATAAGTCTTCTATCCACCTCATTCTTCGGCCAGAAGGCCCTTCGTAACAACAGTCGATCCCCATTTCGAACCTAGTCCTTCGACCTGTGGAGTCGCGTCCATGGGCATAGATTTAGCAAAGCCGGAGTAGGGCATGTAGTCGGGCGGTGTCGTGTTCTCATGGTCGAGGATCACATGGTTTCGGGATTCAAACGTGTCCACGTCGATGGTTTTGAGAGATAGGAAGTGGTAAGTGTGCACTGCCTTCGTCTGCCCGTAGCGGCGTGCACGACCAACGGCTTGGGTCATGGCTGCCTTGTAGGTCTGCTCCCTATCGGTGAGATAGGGGGAGACGAAGATAATGTGGTTGGCGTTGGTCAAGTTACTGAGATGAATTAGTTGAGTCTACTAATAGGGAGTTGGGATTCTTACCTTCCAGCTGCAGATGCATCTCCAATGTTCAGGATAAGAACCTTGGACTTCTCCTTACCCGTCTCGGTTTGGAACTTTGTTAGAGTCTTAGCCGGATCGCCCCTATCCAGAGAAAGATATGTGATGCGCTTATCCTTGAACGCGCCGACAATTTTGTCCAACAGATCTGTAAACTGAACAAACAAAAGTACCTGCTCGGTATCTGGGATATTCTTAACAAGACTGATGATATCTTCAATCTTCTTGCCGTAATGACGACCCTTCCTCGTGGAATCATCCTCAACACCAAGCTCCGGTGCCTTGATCACTTGCCATTGCTTGTTGATCGCACTACACCCAACGACGAGGCACTCTTCCTTAGCGGCCAGGTTGTTGTAGTGCATCTTCTCATGCTTTGCGCGACAGCTGTCACAGGCAGTGTGGCCACACTGGGATAGAATCGAAATTTCCTCAGGGGAAAGGCCAGTCTTCTCACACTTCGAGCACACGCACCCCGCACCCGCCTCGTTCCCGAGTCTCAGGTTCGTGTAGTGCTTCTGCAAATTTCTGACATAGTCGAAAAAGCGCAGGCAGCGCTTCCTGCTCACATACTCGATAACCATCTTGCGCAAAATGTTCGTAACATCCCTCAGTGCCGTATGCGCGTACTCGATATTTCCATTTCGGCCGTATGGGAGCAATGGCAGCAGCTTCTGGGAATCATCCGGTCCATCAGCGGACGAAATACCTTCGCTCTCAGAATCGCCACGCTTTCGCTTCTTGGTTGGTTTGGCCTTCGACTTTGCTCCCGGTTTGGCTCTCCCTTCGGCCGCGAGAACAATGTCACGCTCCTCCTGGGTCATATAAAACTCTTCCCAGTCATCATGAGAGCTTCTCCTAGCGGCCTCCTTCATCGCCATAAAAATCGCATTGCACGCGTCAACGTCGCCGTAGTGGTTGGACTGAACCTGACGCTTCAAGCTAACGTATTGGTCGCAAGGCTCTTCACAGCTCAGGTGGAGGTATTCGGCCTGCCTGAGAGTCTTGTTCAGATCAATCTCCAAGGCATCGAGTTGTTTATTTCTAATCCCGACGATGACAGCGCACGCGTCGGGAGCATTGTTCAGACCATCGTGTAGCTCATCGAGCGTGAAGTGAGATGCACATTTCATGAGGGCTTCGCCAACACTATCACTCTGACCTAAAAGCTCGCGAATGCGCTTCATACGGTCATTCTCCATGGCTCTCTTCCCCTTGGTCATCTTGAAATCGGAAGCAGCAAGTAGTTGCTGAAGCTCAAGGTAAATGGCGCGCTCAGCAGCTGGGAGGATGGCTGGCATGATGTGCACAGAGCCGTTGATTGCCTCGATATCTGCGATGTTCTGGCGGACAAACTTGTCGAGGAAGCGCTGAGCAAGCTTGTGGCGGTTCTCGTGCCAAGCAAAGGATTGCTTCTGGTTGAAGGTGCGGAACTCTTCGCCAGATGTCATATTCTTCGTCATCGTTTTGATGTTCTGAGCATTCATGACCCCAGTTGTGAAGTCGTCGATACCAAGGTTAATACCAAGGAATCTCGACATGCACTTGACGTCGAGGAAATCTTGGAGTGGAGGAGTCCCCGAGAGGACCCATTTGGCGGCAGCCTTGAGGTTGGCAATCGTCAAGCTCTCTTCACCAGCAACATAGGCGTACTCGTCAACGACGACACGGCTGAATCTGAAAATCTCAAAAATCGGACTCTTCATTCCCTCATAGTTGTTGGTCTTTGTCAACTTGGTGAGGCCAAAGATGTCCTTTCGGGGCTTGACAGTGAACTCTTTCTTGGTCTCGGGCTTCTTATCTGCCTTCACATCGACTTTTAATGCATCCTGACCAAAGAGATCTGTAGCTGTTTCGAGACGCGTTTTCTGGAGTTGAAGTCTCTCTTTGTAATCCTGATATGCCTGTCCTCGAAGGCGCTTCGACGGGACGTAAGCTTCCACATCGGTGGCCGATTTGCCCTCTTCAGCAAGCTGGGAGTCAATGTGTTTCTTTAGAGAGGAAGGTGTCGCCTTCAAGACCTCCACATTCTCAGCCACTTTTTTCATCGCGTTGGCGTACCAAGCGGACTGCGCTCTGGCAGGAGCCTTCTCAGGCAACTCGAGGACACCAGCAAACTGGGCGAGCTTGAACAGGTAGCTGTCGCCTTCACAGATAGTCCAGGATGCGATGATGATGTCGGCTTGTTGGAAGTCCTCCACGGTATACTTGTCAACGGATGCGAGTGACTTCAAGACCGTTACTTTATAACTGCCAGGCAAAAACTTCCTAACCTCGCTGTACCACTGGTCGGGGAGTTGCGACGGGACTAGAATGAGGGTCGCCTTGATGGGAATCAAGCCATGAACGTCCTGCTTGGATGATTTTTCATCAGAGGTTCGCTGCATGTCGATGAGGCCCAAGGTAGTAACAGTCTTTCCGTAACCGACTTGATCCGCTAGCACACCTCCGCGAATGACTTTCGCTTTGGATGCGCGGCCTTCAGCACGCCATCCCAGAAGTGGGATACTAGCCTCCTCGACTTCTTCCTCAACAAAGGGATCGACGTTCTCTCCCTCCTGCTGAACCATCCAGTGCAGAGACCTCTGCTGCTCAGGGCGAAGAGTAAACTTAAAACGAGGCGGGTTCGACGAAGGTGTATCAGCGTCATTGTTCTTCAAGGCAAAAGCCGGGAAAACCATCTTTGGCGGAGCAACATAGTCTGTGACGAGGCGCCACTGCAGCGTCGCGCTCGTCGCATCATCACCCAGCAACTTGGCAGCAGCTCTATGGATAAGAGTTTGTGGGTTGACTGCCAGCTTCAAGTCGACTACACCAGCATCATCGATGCAAACTTGGGTTACAAGTGGCGAAGGTCGGCCCTTCATGGCAATCTCGAATGGGGCAGCTTCAGTGGGATCCTCAAATGGAACGATCTTCCTCTTCTCGTCGAGCCTCCACTTCATGTTAGGAATTGCCGGGGCGCATGTAGCACATCGGTGGCTGGTGAGTTGGTTCTTAACCTCGCGCCAAGTGTCGAGGCCGGGAATAGTTCGAGCCTTCTCAGTGAGCCATGCATACTCGGAGAAGAACTGTTTCTGCTCTAGTTCACCAATCTCAAGCCAATGACCTTTACGATACTTGGAGAATTCTCCCTCGGGGAGGGCGGCTTCACATTGCAGCACAACGTGAGCTTCACGGCAGTCATTCAGAGATGTCGTGATGGAGAAGTTTTCGGCAGCCCGGCTGAACTGACCGCTGGCTGTGCCATGGGCGATGTCTAAGCTGGCGTTTGAAATATCGAGCCACTGGCCGTCCACGTAGCAAGTCATCGGATCCAAGTGGCGTGCCTCAGACAGGCTCAATTTTTTGTTGCCCCTCTTGATGACCTCAACAGCACCATCAAGTGACATCTCAAACTTGGTTTGTCTCCATTTCTTGTCAACGCGAGCAAAACGAGGTCGGACTTCTCCATGTTGTAGGCGTCTCTTGTCCTCGGAAAACACAAAGGTATCGTCCTCATGGTTGCCAAGCCGATCTGGGTCGTGGAAGAGGAAGGTCCTCTTTTCAGGATCCGCGGCATTGACTTTGACGTGGAGAGAGCCTTGAGACATACCGCAGTCTTCTTGCAGTGTATAGACGCCGCTGAGGTCGACTTCAAGGTAGTCTTCAGCATCCACAGGCATAGTAATCTCATATCGCGGGAACACGAACGAATCGGCTGCCGCTGCAATACCAAGGACATTATGGAATGATGGCACAGGCACGCCGAGACCTTCGACTGAAGCATTGAACTTGAATGCCTTCGGGATCCAAACCTGCCATTGTCCGGTGACAAGGTCGTTTCCAGTAGGGCGCATGCGGGCGATTGGATATTGCAAAGCTTCGCGGAGAGCATCGTTGGCAGGAAGGTCAACGTCAGGTTTGGCATACAAACGCCATTCTGCATGTCCCAAAAAGAAGACAAGATCCAGGCGAGAGTAGGTGGACTCGTAGGAAACAACCCAGATTTCCGTTCGCTTCAACGAGTGGAAGCGTAATTCCGACTCGAGAGCCTGCGCAACATGGTCTATGGAGAGCTCGAATGCCTTTTTATCCGCCGTGCTGAATGAGATGCCGCTGTCCTCGCGAGCCTTGATAATATCATCAATCGATATGCCCGCAAGTAAAACCTTCATGGGTAGCGCATTCTTCAACTGTTGCTCGAATTCGGAAGGTGCAATCCTATCTGGCGAGAACTTAGTATAGTCGTGCTTTGGAGAAACTCCACACTTGATGCAAGTAGTATGGCCGCAAGCCTTGCATTTCTGCAGGGAAGCGGCTGTGACCCCAGCACGACCTTCGCAGTAACAAGCGCGGAAGCTTTGGTTGGCAGCCTTTATGGCAGCGGCGGCTGAAAGCGGGACGTGGGCATCGAATCTCGTTGTGAAAGAGTCGGCCTTAGGATCATCAATGGTTTGGGTAATTTCCGGCACTTTGTTTGCCTCTTGGATGCCGTCTCCGCGCTCAAACACGTCAAATCTGGCGATCAGAGCTGAGAGAATTGCGGCTCCGACAACGGTGGAGCTCATGGCATTTCCAGCCAAATCTTGAAGCTTCGCCTGGGACTCACGTGTCAGAATCAATGAATCGACAGGCAGGCCTTGCAACGCGAGTGCCTCGACACCGATCAGCGGGCCACCTCGCATTGAACTATAGGGAATACCGGTTGGAGTGACACAGCCCGTGAGGCCAGAGCCTCCCGTATCCAAGGATCGATCGATATTCTGCGAGAAGTCGATGATGCGGAACTTGTATTCGAGATCGTATCCCCTGACCTGGGCACGCAAATACGACATCTCCATGTGATCCCAGATGCGCTCAACTTGTGCCTTCCACCAGTCGTGCCACCAGTTGTCTCTCGGGGTGCAGGATCCTCCATCTTCCCAGTTCGTCAGATAGCGCCTCGCGCCAAGTCCCATGCGGAAACGATAGTCTTCGTGGCGGCCCTGGCAACGAGTCCAGTCGACCACCCTCTTCCTGCCTTCGACGGCGTTTCCCCTTGTCATCTCTGCGCGCCCGGTGATTACACGGGGGTCATCCTCGTCAAGGAGGAACGCTTCGACCGACGAGCTGGCTGGGCGTTTGAAAAAATCCATCCTCTTGCTATATGTCTCGATGGCGGTCTGCCCAAACTTCTTCATGTACTCTCCAAATTCCAAGTCCTTGACAAGTTTCTTCTCGGTGTTGGTACGCTTATCTTTCTTCACTTTATCGTACATATCAATACACATCATGTATCCGCGCTGGCGAGTGTGCGGAACATAATAATTCTTCGTGTCCACAAAGTGGTGCTTGCAAGCATACCCAATTGCCGCCATGTAGTCACTGATTCGTAGCCATGGTGCGCCCATAACATTCTCCAAGATAATGACCTTTGGACGGAAGATTCGCGCATAATCGCGCATCGCAAAGAACGTGTCGCCAGATTCACCACACTCCTCAATGACTCTCTTTGTAGAGTTAAGACCAGAGAAATCAACGCAGGAGAATCCTGTGATCAGGATGTCGATGTTGTCAGGGATCTTCGCTTTACTCCCATATGCGGTTGTGGCATCGACAGCTCCGGGGATGGACAATTCCTTGATATCGCGGAAGATGATCGGGGGAGAAAAGTTTCGTTCAATGTAGGCTTGTTTGAACGGTACTATTTCCGCACTGAACTTGTGGTCTATCTCAAAGTTGTGACCGCGAGCTTTGAGAGCTTCAGACACAAGATTCAGGGCCAGAATTGGGCTCTCCGTGCCGGAACACATGGTGGCAACACGAAGCTTTCTGCCATTCATGTGGTCAAGGAAGTCAAGAAAAGTCTTTTCATCTTTGCTTTTGGTCATCTTTGTCAAAGCCCGGTCAGTCATGTCCGCAAAAATGTCCTCAATTTTGGAGATCGGCTTTTCGTGCAGGGCGAGACCATTCTTGTAGACATATGTCTCTGGCTTGATCACCTGTGTCCCCGCAGGTTTCTTCTTGGGAGCTTTGGCGCGCTTAGGTGTATCAGACGAGGCTTCTGTCTTAACGCCCTCCATGGCATCTTCATCGTCATTGTCGCCGTCATTCTTGATATTGTTGAGCTCAGGAAAGAGCACCCTATCTGCCCCTTTGAAGGTAGTATCCTTGTTCTCGACACGCCTTTTTCGAATTGCTAGTTGGGCTAGTAAATGTAAGTTGAGAGACACAGAGATGCCGGAACCAAAAGAGTACTTACGGGCAGATCTTGGCAATGGCGACGACGCATCAGTGAGTCGCTTCCTCCTCTTTGGTGGTGGGTGGGAGCCGAATCCACTATCCGCCCCAGAAGATTCTCCAGTAGGTGATCCCGAGGATTCATCAGTCTCCACGTGTGATGAAGACTCTCCCAGGGATGACTCATTGCTAACAGCAAAGTCGGACACGTCACTTGGCTCGTCTGTGTCTACATCCTTCCGGGCTGTGAGGACGCGTGACAATAACCTACCTTTCTTAGCTGCAGCTCTGCCAGGTCGCTTGTTTGCCATAGCAGACGACCCACTTGGGCTGGGAGAGCGAGATGTAGCCAAGGGAGATATAGCAACAGGAGAGCTCAATTGGTCGTCGTCAGGATCGGTGTCACTTGGTGGATTTGAAGGTGAGCTATCAGAAGCTATAGCAGGGGGAGCTGTGCGAGCAACGGTGGGTGCAGCGGGTTTCTTCTGCAAAAGCGAATGTGGTTTGAAAAAGTCGGATATAGCGGATTGCTTGTTTGGTTTCCCCAAAGGAACTGTGCAGCTTGTCAGTAAGAGTTCTATGAATCTTCAGGTTCTATACGAGCCTTGTTAATACAATTAGGAAAGTGATGCGTGCAAATGGAAAGTAATTGGCCCGTAGGACCGAGAAGTTGGATTGAAAAGACAGTGGTGGAGCAGGATGCTCTGTTGAAAGGAGTGCGAAGCAAGATCTTGGGTTTAAAGAGTGTGAAACAAGATGGATTGGAAAGAGTGTGAAGGGGCAAGATGATGTGTTGAGAAGACTGTGATGGAGCAAGATGATGTGCTGAAAGGAATGTGGTAGTACAGGATATTGGGTTGGGTCGAAAAGAGAGTGGTGTAGAAAGGAAAAGGTGGGGAGGGGGTAGGTAGGTTGAAGAAACAGCCACAAAGGGGGGTCAATAAATTAGCGCTGTCCGCTAATGAGGCTTTGTGTCAAGCTGCTCTCAACTCAACTTTGGCCGGAAATAATCAGGGGATCCCACAGCTGCGGCCATGCGAAACCAATGACTTGCACAACAGCTTTGGCATGCAACTTCCGCAAGACTATTCCCATGATTGTCGGTGCCAAATTGTTTCCATTACATAAAATTGAGACCCAGCGAGCCCTTGGGAAGACAGACATTTCTCACAATGGTCAAGCTCTTCTTCCCTTTAAAACACTGCATCTCGACCAGCGGTGGCAGTAACTTGGGGACTACCCATGCACCTTCACCGTCAAAACCATATGGATGTCCTGCTAAAACACAGATGGACCAATAGAGACACACTTGTGAACCATATAAACCCAATATTGGACACTATCAAGTGTTGTAGCATAACCCCTGAACGAGAATATACGCTGACCAGGGACAACAGAGCAAACTGAACAACTACATCGGTACATACCTCGCACACTATGTAGCCACCTTCTTCCCTCCGGAAAACCAGGGACAATCAACTCAGAGTCAGAGACATCAGAGCCGAACTGTGAGGCTGCTTGAGAGCTTCTGCCCTTGGTTTGAGCCTTGCTAGGAGTCTGCCTTTTACTGGCATCCTTGCGTTGTGAAGTGATTCCGAAGGGCGATTTTCGAGCAGAAACACCTCTCGATTTCGGTGTCCTCACATTTGCCCTGGCATTGCGGACGCTCGGTGATTGGGTTGTCAGGACATCTATCTCGTCGTCTTCGTCATCTGCCTCGCCATCCACGGGGGCTGAGTTCTTTTGGGACAGCCCCAATGGTTTCTTCGGGCTGTTGGTGACGGGCCGAGTTTGTCTCCGCGGCGTAGGTTTCAAAGCCAAATCGTCTTCTGAGTCCGAGTCCACGACATTGCGGGATCTGGCTTGTAGTCGAGGCATTATTCGGAGAAGTTGTGCAGCTGGCTACTGGGCTGGAAGCCGCCGTGTCAAGCCAGTTATGTCGATTGTCTCATATGCGAATGTCTTCCAGATAAGTCAGCATAGGCTCAAAAGTGTTCCGATGATGTTGAAATGCGGCCGGGCCACATGGGAGTTGATGCGAGAGTATGAGGCGCAACTGTCAGAGGCCGGCTCACCGAGTCTCGATATAGCAAACAAAAATCAAACAACAGCAAGAGCTCCAACTGGTATATTTACAGAAGCTACAAGCTACACAAACGCTCGCCGAGGATGAAGCAAATGGTATCTTTAACTATCCACATCTGTCAGTAAAAAGACCCTGACTATTGGCATAGTGTTCCGCGGGACCCCAAAGGGTTGCCAAGCTCCAGACGGCGGGGGGTATAAAGAAAGATCTCACCTTGTTAAGGGGAAGAGGAATCAAAATTTGAAGTGCCGGAAAGAGATTGAAAAGCTTGAGCAAACGTGCTTGACTACAAGAAAGAAAGCAAAATTAAAAAGTCAATGAAAGGGCCGCCTCCTTGTTGCATTCATGACGCTGATCCAGGTATCCGGACACGGTCAGGGGTGCAATTTCCATGATCGTGGGAGACGCGACGCGACCTGGTCCGTGCCCAAAGTGGTTTTTGTCGCCTCATTATTTAGGCGACATATTTCCCTCTCTCGACTGGCCAAGACATGTAGATGGATGCAAGGGAACATGGTGGCGAGAGAGAAATATGAAGCTTCTAATATGAGCAGATGCTTGATCTCTTTTCTATCATGAGGTCCCTGTCTCAAACTTTGCTTCAACTTCCCCTAGTGAAGTTCGAGAATCCCTTCCCCAGCCGAGGCGCAACGCGGGGTAAATCACGCCGAGATTTTGACGCTATATCAAACTATATTAGCACACACCTTCAACTTACCGGGACTGCTGGCGCAACGGTAGCGCGTTCGCCTCCAGAGCGAAAGGTTATCCGTTCAAATCGGGTGTGGTTCAATACCTCATTATACAACTGTATATTTTTTGCATTTTTTTGGGCATTTCTTTTGCATTTCTTTTGCCGATGGCTCAGTCATATCAGCACTGGGAAGCATTCGTATATTTTTTGCATTTTTTTGGGCATTTCTTTTGCATTTCTTTTGCATTTCTTTTGCATTTCTTTTGCATTTCTTTTGCCGATGGCTCAGTCATATCAGCACTGGGAAGCATTTTTTTCTGCGATTCTGAAAACGGATCTAGGGAACATGGAGTGCTATTTTTGTATAGTGGGGTGGGGGTTTGAGAGTCGGGTTCCATCCGACGGACAATGCTCGCGAATTGTCATCCCCACTTAACCGAGGAGATTACGGTGGTAGTGCTCTTATGGCAACCCGTATTAATTTACCATGATAAAGGCTGGATTTCGATCTCTTGAATTAGATTCGAAGATTTGAGGGCTTCTAGAACCACGCTTTCTATTTAATAGCTCCGGCACGCCCAGTTGCACAGTTTCTTTCGTCGTCTTGACACTCCGTCTGACGCCTGACAAACCCCGCGCCACCTTTTCTATTATCACAGGTCCAACATGGCTTCAGTCCTCTTAGAATCCGCAGATGCAAAGAATAGCTTTGTCGACCTATCCGGAGTGGACAGCTCTACCTTTTCGAATCCCTATGATGCGCTGATAGAGGTTTGCAATGATGATCCGGTTCGTTGATATCTCCAATATTACCCCGCATAGGTTGCCCCTCATCTATCTTTGGATCTTGCCTCCAATCGAATTCCTCTATTGTTAGATTCATTTTTGCGTAATACTCGACGTCTTACAGACCTTGTTTCTTATGTGCTCAGCTCTTACCCCTCATGATCCATCCGTATGCCCTAACTAACGGTCTCCAGGCCCTTCTCCAAGAAAAGTACTCCAACCACCGCCAAACCCGCAATGCCCAACAAAAGGCAAACCTCCTCTCCCCAACCTTCCCCGGCCTAATCCTCGATGGCATCCTCCTCCGCCGCGTCGACCCCTCCGTCTCCCCAGGCTACGTCGACCCCCGCAACAGCCTCGTCTTCTGGGGCCGCCCACCCCCCCACGTCCGCACCCTCGCCGCCACCATCCAAGCCAAACTCAAGGAAGTCTCGCCTCGCACGTACCTCCCTCCATCTCTCTAGCATTACATACTAACAACTTCTAGGTATCTGGCTTATGCCACCGGAAAACATGCACATCACCCTCTTAGAAATCACGCACTCGCGCCCCCCATCCGCCATTCCCCCCTTCATCTCAGCCCTCAGCCCCGTCATCCCCACCATCATCAAGGCCCCCACCAAAACGCCCAGCCGCCTCGTCAAGCCGCTCATCTCCTTCGATGCCGCGGCCGTGGCACTCAGTTTCGTCCCCGTCGCGGATGAGAAGTTCTCCTATCATCACCTGCGGCGTGACCTGTTTGCCTTGGCGTCCGGCGCGGGGGTTGAAGTTGGGAGTAGGTATGTGGTTCCCAGCGCGCATGCGACGCTGGGGAGGTTTATTTATGGGGATGATCATGATAGCAAGGAGAAGATGGAGAAGTGGGTAGACGCCATTGAGAAGATTAATGAGTGGCTTGTTGAGACGTATTGGGGGGATAATGGGCTGGAATGGGTAGTTGATCAGGAGCTGGTGCTCAGGGAGGGGAGGTTGTGGTATGGAGGGGGCGAGACGGTTGCGGGGGAAGGAGTGGAGTGGAAGGGAGTTGATGGCGGGGAGGTGGAAAGCATTTGAGAGCCTGATAGATGGAGTTGTTCTTTCAGAGCCTGATCATATTATAGAGTCAGAGCTTACGTAGCAAATAAGAGGTGTATACAGTCCATATTTTAGCACCCACAATCGCTGTGACCCATGATCGTCGTGACCAAACCGACAACACCATCGCCATCACAATCAGAACGCGTCCCTAGAGCAGTTCTACACGTAGTCTTACAGCCCCTACATTATAACCTACAACTCTAAACAAACAATTCGCGAACCCAATTCCGGAAACAAGTAGACGAGGCCCGGGCCGCGTCTCGTCAGGGTCAACAAACAATAGCTCTCTCCACTCATCCCCTCCAAGAACCAACCAGATCCGGTCGGCCTCTGGAGTTGCTGAGCTTTAGCTCAACCCCACACTAAAGCTCAGGTGGGTGGCCAAGCTAATGTAGACCCTCGGCCACTTCCCGATGGGGAGGTGAGATGTCTCATATGCAGCCAAGACCACATCTCCGTTCCTGTTGTTTATACGGGGTTGAGATCGCGGTTTATATCGACGCGTAGTTAGTAAACGTTCAGTCTGCCCATGGTAATAGCATTATCCCCTAGAAATTCCCTGTAGCCTTGATCCGATTTACATTGTTACTATAACAGTATTGTATTACCATCGTGATGCTCCGGCAGTTCGCCAAGCCATAACCCCTCGGCACCTCAACGTTTAGTGTCGATCAGCTCAGGAAAGAGACGGGAGGCGCCGCCGATCGCTCCTTTCTAACGAAGTCTAACCATAGCGATTGGTCAAGTACGAACAAGAAACCAATATTTGCCTAAACCTCAGCTGCCTCTTGGTTAACGAAAATCTAATATTTATGCAGCTGCTGCCAATCATAGTATTTCTCCTTAGCTAGAACTGCAGGAGCAGGTCGCAAAGGAACAGGTAGGATTGCATTATAATCATTGCTGCTGTGTTAGGTTCTGGAACCGATGGGAGCACAGGGTGTCAATAAGAGAATGCAACGTGTTACTGCATTAGCAGTGCCTCTATATAAGGGGTCTGAAAGCGTCAAGCTCGATTACTACTGGTATTCTTCACTTGGATATAGAGATGATTTATATAGTCACTATTTTATCGTCTCCGCTCTTGGATTATTAGTGGGGAAGCACAAAGTAGCCCAAGCTTTCATATCTGGGCGTCCTCGATTGTGGGCCAGCTAGTGTCAGGGGATACGGAGATCGACTGCTGTGCACGACACAGTTGAGCACTTTAACATTGGCAATGGGCCGCATTGGGCTCTTATTAAAAGAGCGATTGGCTCGGATTTCACAAGCGGAGATGAAGATCGAGGTGGGCCACCGCAAGAGACAGGCTGATGTCTTAGACTTGGCAACGAGGCAATGGATGGACACTGCAACTATACATATAAAGCCCACCCCGTGGGACATTTGTCGCGGAGTTCTTCTCAGGCAGTTAATATTCCGTATCCATTGCATACCACCGCCATCTATCACCGCACCGTCTCACAATGGGGTTTCTCAAAATCGCAGCTGTTACTCTTGCTCTGTGTTCGACTGTCAGCCAAGCTTCAGTCTTGCCTCGTGCACCAGCCATTGTCGAGACTGACTTTGATGTTCTTATTGTTGGGGGTGGGCCGGCGGGACTGAGTGCTCTGAGTGGTGTCTCGAGAGTGCGGCGCACAGCACTCTTGCTTGACGGTGGAGAGTACCGCAATGGCGAAACTCGACATATGCACGATGTGATTGGGAATGATGGTGAGTTTAATCATACTCTAGCGGTATACCATGTCTAATTTAATGCTTCCAAACACAGGAACCGACCCGGAGATTTTCCGTGGCCTCGCTCGTGAACAGATATCCAGATATGACACAGCCCAGCTCAAGTTCCGCAAGGCACTTTCAATTGTCTCTCAGAACAACGGGTCATCCTTCGTAACTACTGACCAATCCGGCCAAACTTATACTAGCCGGAAAATCATCCTAGCAACTGGCCTTCGAGACATTCTACCAGAAACCCCGGGCATTAAGGAAGCCTGGTCAAAGGGCATTTTTTGGTGCCCCTGGTGTGATGGTAAGTGCCTCTCATTACCTAAGATTGGTGGTAAACTAGTCTAATTTACTGATTCTAATTTACAGGCTACGAACATCGAGACCAAGCCTTTGGCATCCTTGGGTCTATCGTTGATGTAGTAGGCAGCGTATTAGAGGTGTCCACTTTGAACTCCGATATCATCGCCTTCGTGAATGGCTCGTTTACTGATGCAAACGTAAAGACGCTTGATGAGAAGCGCCCGGGATGGCAGCAACAGCTTAAGGGGTACGGTGTCAAGCTGGAGAACCGCACTATCACCAGCATCGAGAGGCTACAAGATGGCGCCATTGTTCAGGATGTCTCTGAAAGGAAAGAATACGATGAGTTTCGTGTCCATCTCGAGGACGGCAGCTCTTTCAACCGTTCCGCATTTCTCACAAATTTCCCTTCCGTGCAGCGCTCTTACATCGGCAAGCCGCTGGGTGTCAAGTATTACGGCGAGAAAGTGAACGTCAATGCAGGGAGCATGAGGACTGACGTTCCTGGTGTATTTGCTGTCGGCGATTGTAACAGTGACAACTCTACAAACGTCCCTCACGCCATGTTCTCAGGCAAGAAGGCGGCGGTTTACGTCCATGGTAAGTCAAAACTAACGTTCGGTGCAGTTACTATGCTAATATGTGGACAGTCGAGCTTGAGCGTGAGAAGGCTGCTACATTTGTCACAAAGCGTGATGAGGATGAGATCATGGATATTATGGGCCGCGATGTGGAGGACATATGGGCTGAACTGATGGCTCGCAAGTAGGCGGGGTGAAGTGGTGAAGTATAACTAAATGGGACGAGGTTGGGAGTTTACTTTGTGGGAATTTTAATATATAATCTAATGAGCCTGAAGCCGAGAGAAATAGAAGAACAGAATAATTCTACATGAAAAATTTAATAATATGAAACAATTTGGTTGGGGCGTTCGGAGTGGTGCTGGCCGCAAGTCTTGGTGCACTTATTTAGCCCGTCGCTCCTTTATGGTACCAAACAAAGCTAGAGAAATTATAACCCGATCATAGGCATTGATACTGCCCATAAATGACTTTCTAACTTAAATTTTCTTTTATGATAATTCAAGTTGGAAAGCCATACAGTCTGGTAAGAGGGAGGGCGATTGACTGCAGTGCCAGCTGCACAGAAATTACAGTGAAGGCCGGCGAGGTGAAATGACAGTTTCTATTCAAACAGAGAAACAAATTCAACAAAGGCCCTGTTAGCGTTTGACAATATACTCTGCGTTAATTAACCTGTCTGAATTTGACAATTGACCCCAAGTCTCTTCTTTAATTGGAGGAGGTAAATAATTGAGGATGTTGGGGGCAATGCGGCTAATCGTCGTACCTTCGTCTTGTGTTGGGCACATCTTGATCTCCAGGACATTGTCAAAGCGCATTATAGGCTTTCTACTCTGCATTTCCTTGAATGATACCTGGCACACACGTTAGACAGTTCAAAAACACGCCGAGCTAAGTTACTTTTATTTTAAACCTCTATTCTCTAATCTACGACTCTTGGTTTGTCCTTTCGGACAACCTCATATGGTCCCAATCAATCCTCGACCACCTTGTAGTCACGGCCATCTTGCACCTCATGACTGGGAATGTGCTGAGGATATGGCTTCTGCGGGGCGTACTCATGCGGCGCATCTTGGACTATCTGGAGAACTTTGTTTGGCCAGGCTTGGAAGCGCTTGGTGTTCGGTTTTGATGAGATAGTGTCAGCTGATTTATTGTGGAATTGGCTCTGACGGTAGTGACATGAATTTTGGCAAGAGTCTTAAGTCTGCTATTTCACTTCCAATAATGAGAGTAGGGTTTATTGTGGAATTGGCTCTGACGGTAATGACATGAATTTTGGCAAGAGTCTTAAGTCTGCTATTTCACTTCCAATAATGAGAGTAACCTTGGTTTCTTGCTTGATGACTCCCCGCATTTTATTGTAAACTACACATTCGATTTGTTTGTGTCGACTGCGTCTTCATAGACTTCTGGACAAGCTCAAAGGCCGACTATTGTAGCTACTGCTCCCTTTGTCTCTCCACTTCTAGAAAGTGGCCGCACTTGTCGGGATGCATTTCCCGTGGTGTCCCGCCGTTTGAAGTGCAGGCACGACTAGAGACAGGCGGGTGTATCTAGGCCTGCTCCTTCCTTCCTGACTTTTCTTCATTGTTTCACCAACACAGAGAGATAACGGAGGTTTGGTATCCGGGGAGATGCACGTAGATTATATGGACACAAACAAACACCACACCTTTTCTTCCGCATTCTTCACATCGCCCAAATTCACTACCCATACAAGTCATCAAACAACTATACATCAAATACAATGGAAAATGAAGATCAAGAGTTGCGGTCGTTTACTCAAGCGTACAACAAAGCGCTCGAGCTGTATGACTATAATAACCAAGGAAAGTGCATCGCTGCAGCACATGATCTCCTCAAAAGCCCTCGCCTACCACTACAACATCGCATCAAGACACTGATTCTTCTTGGATGTGCTTCTAAAGACTGGAATGATGCAGAGATCTGTCAGTTCGAAGCTGAGAAACTTTGGGGCCACGCACAGCGCAATTTTTCTCAGGTTGACGACCCAGACGCTTCCCGGGTGCTTGCCGAGCTACGAGCCGAACTGGATGCTTTTGCCAAAATACATAGCGAGATATTCGAGGAGATGTTTGGGGGTATTGGTGATGAGCACGATGTAGATGACGAAGAGGAAGGAGATAAAGAGGAGGATGAGATCGAAGAGGGGCGCGAGGCGGATATGGGGATTGATGGTGATGTTGGTACTGGTGTTGATACTAGTGGAGATGCTGGTACTGGTGTCGCTACCAATGCCAATGCTGCTCCCGATGTAGAGAATGAGAAAATTCCCGGCGACATGGAAGAGAATGCACCAGACATGGCTGCACACGATGTCACGGATGAGGGCGGGATCCCAACTAGCAAGAGCGAGGAAGTCACAGAAGACAAAAAGGCATCATCTACGGTACAAAAGATTGAAATAAAAGATACTACACTTGGGTATTAGCTAATAATCACAGGGGCCCCCCCGAAACAAGGTGACGGGGAGCTTGCGCTTCAAAGCCGGCAAGAAAGGTGGTTTGGCCGATCGTCCCAGCCTCGCCGCTCTTCGCAACCGCATTGCTGGCGGTCAACAGCAACATCCCAATGTTCAACAACCTTCCGCATAAACCGCACGGCAGCAGGCCTTCATAGTATGGCCAATGTAGACAGCACGGAGTATCCGGGTTTTAGGTAGACAGGTACAAGCCACTAATGCGATCACAGTGGCGCACGTATTCAATAAAATTCTCGCCTGCTTTATCGAAGGCTAACTTGACCAACTTGTAAATGTCTAAAATTAATGTTGCTGTATAAGTGTAGATGATATTAAACTCTAAGCACAGCTCCAACCTGGCTTGATTGAGTCAATCGATCCCACAGTAATAGTGTATCCCGTATTGCTTGACTTCACGCCTGCAGTTAACCCGTCTTCATTACAAGAAGCTGATACTTCAGTTATCTCAATGGCTAGCTGCAGAGCTGTTACCACAATATCTTTGGAATCCTAGCGATGGCATTAGTAGTCTAACAAATTAAATGGCAGTCAAGGGGACATACAAAGTTGCAGATATTGATTCCAATGTTGTTGTAACAAGTACTGCCGAAATTAGTAACCTAACACTTCGAAGGATAGCAAGGGAACATACAACACAGTACACGACTGCTTTACCATCAAGATGTCATTTGTCTCGACTTTAACTAGCTCGACGAGCTTGTTTACATCCACGGTTTTTCCAGGACGAAGATTCTTCACCTCTTGAACTGGATAGCAGAAAGTTTTTTGCTATGTATCAGCGATATTAGCGACAGCGTCGTCCAGAAAGACAACATTACTTACAACAAACTCCTGGCGTGCAAAGATCCCAGCGGCCGGTAGGGATTCCGCGGAGGGGTACCCGGTAAGGCCCTATGATTAAGAGCGAGGTCAGCAATTGCAATTACATGTATACGCGCAGGTCGTGACATACGAGGGCAAGGGGGGCCGCCGAGAACAGCGCCAGGGTCGTGGTGAGGAGCCTCATTTTAGTGTTGTGGATTAGAATGACGGGTGTTTAAATGTCACGGATAGCGATGGATATTAGAATATAGTACACTTTGCGGGGGAGTGTAGTCTTTATAAGGCGCGTAAATATAAATCCTCCTCCTTGAGCGCGAAGAAGTGAAGTAAAGTACCCAAGGGGTGAAATTAATTACAAATGAGAGTGCCGCTGATGCGCGCAGGGCTGACGATGGTTGGCTACATGAGCACCGACCAGGGAGGATTCTGGATGGAGCTCCACTTATCCTAAGCAATCCTTCAGGATCGCCAAGCTGAAAATATAACTGCCACGCAAGCGACGTGCGCTGTTGAGATGCCACATGGATTACTATGGAAATAATGCGCTGGAGGACTCACGTTTGAAGTTTTAAAAAGTGATAAATATCTGTTGGGTGAGATACCTACCATTTGGCGTGGCCCTTGTCAGTAATCCAACGGGTAGCCCCGGAATAGGGTGCACAGGCACAACAGGGTAAGTCCCCACACATAGCACGGTCTATAGGGACGGAATTCATTGAATGTCCAATATACGTTTTTATAGAGAGCGCGAACAACTTAGATGGGATATATGGTGACCTACTCTGGCGACTCGACAATAACATCTCTATTTTCATACAAAAAGTAATCGCCTATGCTCTACCAGAACTCCTACCACAGAACCCCATATATCCCACCCAAAGCCGACGCTTTTCCTGTGCGTAAGGCTGGACTCCTTGGAATTCCCCTGTTCTGAAAATACATGTAAACGACTATGGCAAGCAGCCCAGTGAAGCCTCAGCAGGGGTCGGTACGTTCTATTCTGTATACGAAAGGAGGTGAAGAATTTACTTTTCTCATACTCTCACTTCTTCTTGCCTATAACATATGGATGGTTGTCGGGTTATAGAGAAAGCCACCGGGACCAATGACTGTTGATAGATCCTAACCGTGGCAGAGTCTGACCCTCGAACTGCCTCTCTGCGTTGGCCAACAGATGATATATAAATCCCGGGCATACCCCGCGGAGATATCTTGCTAGCCTTCCTCGGCAGAATCATTTAGGTCGGCAAGATAGGTCACCGTCGTGGCATAACGACACCATTGGTTGACAAATGCATACAAAAGCATCCAGCACAGCACATCGTAACGAGGCTGTTGCATCCGCGAAAGTGCACTGGTGCCCGAAGATCAGGTCCAATATAGTATTTCCAAGATAGCACGGTCTTTGTGTGTATGTCTACAAACGAATGGAAGGATTGGCTTTTTTAACAACGCATTCGCAGGATCAATACCTTGTGACTTGGCAGATCCTGTAGCTGCTCGACATCCACTTGGACGGCCCGTTACTGCCTTCATGGTGCTATGTCGCTGACTAACCGGCATAGCACAAACAGCCAAACTAAGGCCAGTGGCTTCACGGTGCCTCATGAATATTTGAGCCATCTCTCATCTGCGGATGTTGTCCGTTAGACGCAAAGACTTGTTGGAGATACGCCTGGTTGGCAGGACGAGAATCAAGTTCCGTCTGAATGGATTGCTGTTGCGAAACAGCGGTAGGTTGGTCTTGATAAAGTTCAGAAGGTGATGGACCTTCGCCAAAGTTTGTCTGGTTGCCATGAAGCTCTAGTGCAGTGGGCTGCTGTTGCGGAACGGCGGATTGGTTTTGAGGAAGCTCGGAAGGGTATAACCCTTGGTTGGCATTTAGTTGATTGCCATGAAGCTCTGGTGCGGTTGGCTGCTGCGGTGAAGGCGTATGCTGATTTGGCTGAATATGAGAAACTGCCACTTGATTGAAACCTTGCTGATTGACCATATACTCCTCGCGATTTTCGGGTTGCTGTGGCGGAGACCCATGCTGGATTGGAATCGCCTGAGGAACAAATGCTCCCTGTGGGTTATTTGGTGGAGGATAGTATTGCTGCATAGTAGGATGCGGATTAACCTGGGGGTTGCCGAACCCGTCTTGTGGCGGCTGATGTGACGGTTGAGCAAGATTCTGATTTTTTCGTCTCGAGTAGATGACTAAGAAGAACACAATGCCAGCGATGAGGGCAATTAAAAAGACACCCCCAATCACTCCGCCCACTATAGCACCCACTGGAGTAGATTTGGAAGAAGCTTCCTTAGAGGGGGCCGTAGAAGGGTCAAATAAAGAGTTTGTAGGAGTCGAGATGGGCGAATCAGTGGATTCGGTGGATTCGATCGATTCGGTGGACTCATATGAGCTTGTCGGAATTGTCCTCGACTCAATTGGATAGTCACTTGGATATTGGATCCCTGTAGATATCCCTCTTCTGCCAGTAAACACAGGAAAGGCTATCGGGGCTGTCATGCCATCCGGTGTCGATTGTAGGATATGGCTTATGCCCGCTTCTGTCCCGCATCCGTATGCGTAATAATTTAAGCCATAAAAATATGTCTCGCAAAATGGCGCTGTCGACGACGAACTAAATCATCGCTCGGATCAGCAAATTTCTAATGAGATGTAAGAACAGGAACACACCACTCAAGCACACTACCAGAACAAGTAGTACAGGGCCCTGCGCTTAATTCTGCCCCATTAACACAGGTGGTCTGGAATGGGGCCCTGTCCCCAACTATATTTACGTCCGAGTTGTAAAAGCACGTCGCCGCGGGATCGTTGTACCGCCAGACATCTATCAATCCCAAAGTTAACAACTGAGGATGATCAAGTCTCAAATGAATACATACCAGCGCGTGCACCTGCGAACCATCCACAAATATTATGAGGGGTGGAATCGGCTCTCCGTCCCAGCTTAGAACCATTACTCCCGCAGGGTACTTGCATTGGAGTTGGGATAGGGGTTTCGTCGTGGTTTAATGGGGAGCTAGAAGTTGTCCTCGTCGCAAGCATGTTTTGAAGCGACGTATCTGCGCTAGAAAATACCAATGCCAGCGAGAGTAGTAGATGTCGCATCTTGCTTTAAATTGAAGTTACTTGTGAGTTACTGTGCATGTAAACAGACCGATGGACGGGTCGCATCAAAGGCTTGTTTGTGTGAAGACCCCCACGATCTATTATATAAGCTACAATGGCTTCCTGCCCGTTAGTTCTAACATGACCCTTCCATCAAATGGTTTCTGGAGACTCCCCCGCCAATCATAATCGAAGTAATCTTGATATCACGGGTATCATGGAATTCAATTGGCTAAAGGTGCAATATTAACTGAAGGCTCGGGGTAAATATCCACCGCTGCTTACCGCAGTTTATAGAGATCTTCGATCTGCGTCTTTGATTAGTCTAGTGGCGGTATTAAGTGTGTGGCGAAGCTCAGTACCTACAATCTGAAGCTGTCAGTGTCAATGCGGGGTGTGGCGCAGATCTCCTCGGTTTCCTTTCTAGATTTACTGAACGTTGACTTGATGGTATTGCAGGGTTTAGCCCAAGCCTCATTTCAATTAAATAAACTCAGACCTACGAGAGAGAAAGACAGTATAAGATAGCTAAGCTATATAAGAGTCAATCAACTCCTACACACATCGGCTTCTCTATTTATGTCCGTTATAGTTCTAGCAAGTAGTTCTACTCATAGACCGCCGAAATATAAATCAGGGGCCACGGTCGCTCTCCGGTAGTGATACTGCACTCACCGACTCAGTAGCATATAAAGTCGTGTTTGATGTTCAGCTCGACAGACTCATTCATTACGGGCAAACCTAGGTTCTCTTGACTAATGTGACTGGAGTGAGGTTAGTGGCTGAGAAGGATGCAGCGGCGAAAAAAGAGCATAAGCTTGCCTTACAATTTGTGCATATTACTATGCACAAATTGTATATTTTACAAGACGTCGTCACACTTTGGTGGGGAGGGTGCTCCTGGTAGATATACAGCGCAGAGCAGAAAATTTACGCGCATCGGCGTTGCAACCGCGTTTGTAGTACGTCTCGGTGAGGTTCATGGCTACGGCAGTGACATTTGGGTTGTGTGCATCGATGAGCGCGTTGTACCTCTCATAGCATCACTGTGCCATCTCAGTAACCTCTTTGCTGACTGTGATATTGTTCGAGTTGGTGCGGAAGGAGCTCTCCGAATAGGTAATTTTGATATGGGTTTTCCAAGATTAAGATAGAGCGCTAAGCTGGCTCATAGCTACGGGATTCCATAACCCGATTCCCAAAGCCGCTGTAGGAATAATCGCGAGTCCCAGCATATCACCGCTGAAGGCGGGGAACCTCGAAATCCGGGGTCCAAGCCGCTCGTCATCTCCACGGGTCCACCACCCGCTCCCGCACTTAGTCAACTCCACCCCCACTCAGCAGTCAAATAAGAAGTGGGGTGGGTGGCTAAGGCATGGATGGCACACCCCAAGGCTCATCGTCGCCTCAGCCACTCTCCAAAATCAGGTTGTTTATTGTCACGGAGGCACCAGTTTCTTTTTATGTTAGCTGCCTTTTAATTATGTCTTGCGAATTATAGTGCTATACTCTACGAAGCTATTAAAGATCGTTGCGAAATATGAAAGGAGAAGCAAGAATATCAAGCTTCACTGGCCCTCCACCCATAATCTACCTGAGCCTCTATAGTATGTGCAAAGTCATTTGTGGGTTAAGAAACTGCCAAACATGGAGCAAATTTCTATACTTTCATTTGAGGAGGGTGCGAATTCCCTCCATACTCATTCGCGCTTTCCTCCATATTCCATTCGCACCTTCCTCCACTGTAATTCGCACCTTCCCTCCCATTAAGTGTCGCCATCTTCCGTTATTATTTACTCATTCGCTCCTTCCTCCGAAATACGCCACACCAGTCTCTCACCACTCACGGCCTTGTTCCTGAGCGTGTCCAGAGCCTTCTGAGCCCTCTCGAGAAGCGTCTTCCCCTCAATAATCCTCTGCTTGTTTGGCTTTACCACTCCTTCTGCCAACAGCGTGGGGATAATGGTAGACTGAAGATAAGTCTTGAAAAACACATTCTGCCAAAGTGTTAGATGCTCGCCCACATGCCTCAATAAAGCCATTCATGACTTACCTCCTGGTAGAAATGGGTTCTCACACCCCTTGCCTCCACACCCTCAGCCCAGCCCGCCGATGCCGGCACGTCCATGGAGTATTCCGGGGCCTCGGTATCCGATGAATCCTTCACGATCACTGGCAAAAGGGCTGCAACCTTCGAGCCCTTCTGCGCAATCTTGGCAAGCTTCTCAAGGCTTCCATACTTGGACGTGATGCAGTCCAAAATAA
Source organism: Pseudogymnoascus sp. VKM F-4517 (FW-2822) (assembly GCA_000750875.1). Lineage (NCBI taxonomy): Eukaryota > Fungi > Ascomycota > Leotiomycetes > Thelebolales > Thelebolaceae > Pseudogymnoascus > Pseudogymnoascus sp. VKM F-4517 (FW-2822). Next base: position 35,197 of record JPKA01001188.1, read on the forward strand.
ATGGTACAGCTGGCCCATCAGTGTTTGCGCCTCCGGCGCTCTCGAGAATCAGATTGACGACATTGGGGTCGCGGTAGTCGAAGACGGTTTTGGCTCCCAGAGAGCGCAGGTAGTCGTGATTAATGGGCGAGGCAGTGGCGATGATGTTTTTGTAGCCCCAGTGCGTGAGGACCTGAATAAGGTACTGTCCACAAGACGAGTTTCCGCCCCAAATCAGAATGGGGGATTTGGCGTGGACTGGAGATGGGCTGGCAGGGCGAGGCCATGGAAGAGGGAGACCCAGGTCAGCAGTCGTGGCGTGGAAGGCTGTGACGAGGTTGTTGGGCACTGTTACTGCTTCCTGCATAGTAAACCCGGCTGGAATCTACAATAAGGTACGTGTCAGTTGATGCCTTCCTTGGAATAGATCCCGGTCACACAAAACAGCCTTGTCGGGAGGGAACATACCTTGCCGAGAGAAGTTTCTGGGACAGTAACAAATTCTTGCTGGGCCTTGTGGTGGCTCTCTTCAAAGCAGAAACCAAACACCTTTACTCGTTTATTAGTCTGCAGGCCTCAATCATTGCCTGGAAGTAACTACTGACCTTGTCACCGATGGCCAAGTTTTGAACGCCGGGCCCAATGCTCTTAACCGTTCCGGCAACACCATCACCCAGGGCTTGGGGATGCTCCACAAGAAGACCCCCATCGTTCTGGTGAAGATCCAGAGGGCCAGATGCTGTCCACTCAACACGGACCAAGACCTCACCTTCGCGAGGCTGGATTGTTGGATGCTGGATAATGCCAAGAGGGGCACGAACAGCGACTGTTGCAACAGCCTTATGGGTAGGAGTTGTCATTTTGTTTTGATGTGTAAAAAGTTGAGGGTGTAAGAAGATGAGGATGTATGAAGTTGAGGGGGTGAAGTTGAAGTTGAAGTTGAAGTTGAGGTCAAATGTGGTGGTGAATCTGATGATGAAGTTGAGGATGAACCTTTGTTTGCGTCGCACAAGTCATTTATATACCAGATGCCTCGCGCTATAATCCCTCTCAATCGCCGCTTTATAAGCACTTTTGTAATAGGTTGCTATCCGACTTTCCGAGTTGATACTTTGTTGATGTTGACGCACCTCGAATGATGCTTTCATAATTTGGGGTCCGAATAAGGTTAGCTGCCGAGATCCAAACACCAATCTTCGGATAACGAAATGAGGAAGCCGAACGTCCGCATCCTTCGGCACGACGCCACATCCTGCATGTTACACGCCCTTAATTTCTGTGAACCCAAAATTTACGTTTATTCTCTCACATCTGCTTAGTAAGGGATTTCATGTGGTACAACAGCATCTAAGCCTCGAAGACGATCGCTTTCAATCAAGATGAAGGTGGCCAAGACAGGGGCCGAAAACCAAGGTCGCACTCCTCAGGCATGCGATAGATGGTGTGTATTCTCGGACTTCTTGTCCGCAGGTCTTGGGGTATCAAATTACATGGTGTTGGTGCTAACTCAACGGCAGCCGGAAGAGCAAAGTCAAATGCAGCGGTACCAGACCGAATTGCCGGAATTGCCTGAAGCGCAAGAAGGGGTGTACTTGGCCAAGCTCACCTGCTCCGGGGGGCTACTATCAGCTCCCTGACCCTGGAGAAGTGCAAGCAGAACTACTAGATGCGAACGGTTTAAATGGAGTAGGGCATGTGAGGGTTTTGAATGGAGTAGGGCCTATAATCGATGGTCCTGTCCATGGAGACGGTGATAGTGGCTCTGTCCTCTCAGAACCCCATCTTCTTCGGCGCTTGTTGGGCATCTTTCTAGCTCGTCACCATGATGCAGAGCTATGCTCTTTCTTGCATAAACCGTCCCTTGATATGTCCATGTTGGCGGTACGATCACCGTTCCTGGTGACCTCTATATTCAGTCTCTCGGCATTATACGTCCCTGAGGATGAGGCAAAGAGAGATTTTGGATTCGAGTCAGCTATGGCACTATCGGACAATTATGCGCGATCCGCGAGGAGATATGCGCAAAGCCTCTCTGATGAACCTTCGGGTGTGTATTATTCCTCTCTTATATTGTGTTTCACTCTCTAATCATCCACCTGTGATTAGTATATACTATACAGGCATACCTAGTTCTCGCTATCCGCGAACTGATAACCTGGACGAATTTTAAGGCGTGGATGTATGCGGGCAATGCCATAAGAATGTCACAAGCTCTGCAACTCGGCTTGGAATTCAATCAACGGTATTCCCCAGGACAAAAAGAAGTTCGTAGAAGAACTTTCTGGGCCTGTTTCGTCGTGGATCGTTTGATTTCCTACTCTTGCAATCATCCATTTGCCATCGACCAAATGTCAGCTCGGGTACAGCTTCCTTGTCCTGAGAACTCATTCGCCTTTGAGGAAGCTTATTCTGGGCCATCCCTTGACAACATCCTGCTGCACACGCACCAGGTGTCTCAACTTGGCATTATGCCGTTCTACATCACCATGCTCCAGCTTTGGGGGAACATGGCCGTTCTGCATACGTCTGGTGGACGTCGAAGCTCAAGATATGCACCCACAGACCCAGAAGGAGAATTCTACAAAAACTCGAAAGCCATCGATGACTTCGCTTCCAGCATGCCTCCAAGTCTACGGTGGTCGGCTCAAAATTACAAACTACACCAAATCACTGGGCAAGCTCAGGCCTTCGTCAACTTGAACTTATTACTCTTACACTCACGCTGCGTCATGCACCAAGAGTACCTCCCACAACTCGACTCCCAATACAGCCTCGCCACCCTTCAAGTCGATGAGGCCGCTAATTTTGACGCCGCCGGCCTTTCACTCGACTACTCCAACGGGCCCATCATCGACTGCTGCATCGACAGCGTCCACGCCATCACCGACATGGCCACCATGCTCACCCACGGCTCCGCCCAAGACCAGCAACTCCTCCAGTCCCCCTTCGCCGCCAACACCCTCATGACAGCAGCCGCCGTCCACCTCTGGATCTTCTACACACAGACCTGCGACAAATGCCCCAAGCACGTCGCCGAATCCAATTTCTCCCAGCTCCTCGACATCATCCGCTCCTGGCAGCCGCGCTGGCGCGTCGCCTGCGCCTGGGCCGAGACCCTCGAGATGCTGCGGAAGCTGTATAGCTTCTCCTATGGCACAGGCGACATGGCCGACTTTGAATTCTTGGAAGCGGGCACAGATGAGATTGCCGAAAGCCCGACGCTGGTTGAGGAGGCTGCTGATGCGAATGGTGCGCACCCGGGCTTGTCGGATGGGGATGGCATCGCGGACCCGTCGACGATCGCGCAGCGCTTACATGATAAGGTGAGGGGGATACTGTTGAATCCGCTGTATGCGACGGATGTCAAGAAGCGGAATTTGAGGGTATACTGCAGGACGGTGTGGCAGCATATGTGGGATATGTGGAGTTTTGAGCCCCTGGAATCGATTGATTCTGATTTACTGGTCTAATAATACTTTGAACTTGCGTGGGCTGTGTGTTGCTTGTCCACGAGAAGGGAAATATGAAGGACAGGTAGTGTTGCTTTTACAAGGCAAGGCAAATATGTATACTATCAGCTAAGTACTAATAGATAAGAAGTTAGCTAGGAAATTAGCTACGAATAATGAAGATGATAATGGCTAGCAAAATAAATAATTGTCTCTAAAATTCCGTCCTTTCCACTACCTCAAATGGCAGCTCAGCCCCCAATGTCCCCGCCACTGTCAACGCTGTCCTAACGCAGTTCTCCAGCAGCGTTAACGAATCGCAGGGCCAACTGCCCGTGGCTTTTGAGATATGGTTAGCTTTTAATTCGTGTTGGGGTTGGCCAGACTTACCATAAACACCTCCATCCCCATTCCTCCACTCCTGTGCCTTAGCCGCACCATTCAACAGCCCCTCTCTCTCCGTAGCCGTCTTTCCTGTGTCCTCAGAAGCTTTCTTTGAAAACGCCTTGCGGATTAACTCCCGTCGGTATGGGTTACTCAACATCCTGTAAAAAACAGCCTTATGCGCTACTTTATCCTCAGCGATCAAATATGAAGGCGGCAGGCGGGGCGTTTTATTCATGCTACCATATACGGACTCTGCAGGGCGTGGATTCTTTGAATAAATCACGGGCCGAACGGTGACAAGGATTCCAGAGCTGTGGACGTGCGTGGCTTCTGTCCATTCCTCGCCTGATGGAGAACGGCGGGTCTGTAGGGCCAGGATGTCCGCGGTCGAGGAGTCGGGATTGAGCCACTGCGTTGATGCGAGGAATTCGGCGGCCGTGAGCTCAGATAGGGGTTTTTTGGCGAGAGGGCCTTTGCGCGAGATGACGTGGGACATTATGGTGTAGTCGGCTGGAAAGGGGGGTTAGTGGAGTTAGAAAGGGGGAGGAACGGAGACGAACTGTGAACGACGACCTCGGCTTCGCAGATTGGGAGTTGGGATGCCATTGGTCTTGCTGGCTTGTAGAGGTGGGCGAGTGCATGGGAAGAAGTCGCAGTAATAACTTTGTCGAAGCTCTCGATGCTTTCCTTTTTACCATTATCTAGATCAACGATCGTGCACTTGACGGTCCCATCGGATTGGCTCTCGATATTAGTGACTGGATGCCTGAGCTTGATTTGGAGGTTATTAGAGATCAGTTTCTCCTGCATAGCCTGCATCGTCGTCACGGAGTTGTGATCATTGCCTGAGGTGTATTTTTTGTAGTCACTTATGTAAATTGCCGGGAAATTGCGGAAGTCATCGTGGGAGCAAGTAGCCACAGACGAGAAGAGGGGGACGAGATAGTCGTTGAGGAAGAACTGCGGCAGAAAAAGCCTCTTGCAGTAATTCTCAATCGTCTCCGTTTTCGTCGTCTCCTGGCCTGGCTTGCTAACTTCTGGCGGAAAGAACCTAACGCCAAAGGAAAACACCGTATAGCACAACGCTAGGGTGAGCGACAAGAGCAAATGCCTGATCTTTTGGTAGAGACTGGGATTCGGCTCTGGATTAGGTGGGAAGATTTTATGCTTATTGGACGCATGTATAAAGTACGGCCTTTCATGTTCCTCGCGCGTAAAGACGAAGAGGAAACGCCGCGGCTTGGCGGGGACATTGAACTCGGCCACCAGTTTAAAGAGGTTTGCGTAGTATTCCCCTGAGAAGACACGCATGGGGATATCGATGCGGGAGCTTGTGGCGCCGGGGGGACTATAGGAGTATCCATCGAGGGCACAGGCGTTTCCCTGGGGTGGGGTCAGTGATAATTTAAGACGAACAATAAATGCAGTCCTGGGGTTATTTTACCTTTTCCAAGACTGTGACGGCAAATTTTCCAGATGGATCATTGTGTAAAGCCCATGCTGCAGCAAGCCCCGCCATACCTGATCCAATCACGGCGATTTTAAGTCGTTCTGCCATTGCTTAAGATTTGCGGGTGGTCTAGTAAAAAAGCTCTATCAATACTTACCTACCCTATCTCTGTTGCGAGGGCCTTTCAAGATCTTTATCTTAGTATAGATCAAACAGTAGGGTAACTGAAAATCTAGTGGCAAGCAACGAGTCATATAACCTGACGCTATGAGGTGATGAGTTGTTGTGCGTCACATACGATGTGCAAGTACAAGTGATATCTAGAGACCCTGGTTATTTATTCTGGGCTTTCTACCACTCTCGTTCGCTAATGATACTTTGAGATAGAGGAGCTTGGACCTGGTGGAGGACTCCTTGGATACAAATGAACTTATCTATTAGCTAGCTAACTGTGTCTAAGAGCTAAGACCAAGCCACATGTATGCAGTGCGTGTATCACAGCTATCACATCAAACTCGTCGTCTCATCATCGTCCCAGCTCGCAAACTATACCCTAACGAGCGCGCCTCAGTTTCCCGTCTCTTTATCATCCACTCCATTTAGTCCCCCCCTGTCGCAGATCCCCCGGATCATCCTCCCTTACCATCTTCCAGATTGCTCGGCTCTCGACGCAGATCAATGTATCCTGCATACTTGCCTTCTCTTTCCAGGGGGTGTTGGGGAACTTCACTAGGAGTATATTCCCTTGTTTGCACGCTGTAGATACATCTGACAGTGACCGCATTTCGGTTTCAAATGGGGGCAATGTGTGCAACTCAACTGGGTTCTGTCTCGGTGAGAAAAAGGCTGTCTTGAGGCCGATGGGATGGCATTTTCGCGGTTATGCTCAGCAGTTCTCAGTTTGGTTGCCGCAGGGGACGGGTCGGTTGGCTGGCTTCGGCATGCACTATTTCCGATATAAAATCATCCCTGGCCAGCTTTGCTGCTCTTAACTCATTCAATAATAACCGGGAGTGCTGTAAATTTAGAGACGTTCTTTTATTCTTTCGGCAGGATAGTGGTGGGGTGGTGTGATTGAGGTGATGAGATGCATGAGCCAATCGGTGGGCTGCACCTTGGGTACCCCATGAATCTCGGGTTATGCTTGAGAATCAACAAATAATCCTTGTAATTGACATTCATATCGCGGGTTATCCGACTTTTTGAACCGAACCCCAATCCAAATAATCAACCCTTTAATCGATTTCAAGGCAAAATTCGAGTATAAAGCCCACATTCCATACCCAACTCAGTGAAATCTTCTTTCATTCAAATCCACCCACCTCTCTCTCTGTCTAATTCACAACCTAACTCTACCACAAACACAACCAACACAGACTCGCTACATACCCAACTCGAAACCTCACAATGGCCGCCTCCATGATCTCTCTGCCGCCAGCAGCCTGCTGCACTAAACTCTCCAAACATGAAGGGGCTACTACAGGGACGGTCGAGAAGATTGGTGACAGTAAGTCTTGGCCCGCAGCTCTCACAACGCCACATTTGTTTTTTGTCACTTCTCATCTACCTACTTCATGGTCCCAACACAAGCTGAGCCAATACCAATAGTTGATGCCTACTTTGCGCGCCCCGCCGACAATTCGAACGAAAAAGCAATCATCATCTTTGGCGACATCTTCGGCATCTACCAGAATATTAAGCTGGTCGCCGACAGCTTCGCCGCTCGCGGGTTCCTCGCTGTCGTCCCGGATATGTTGGACGGTGATTCATTGTCCACTGAAGACTACGACAACAAGAATGTGGATATTCCCGGTTGGCTCCAGAGACACCTGCCAGATGCTGTGGATCCGATCGTCGAGAAGGTCATTTCTCACCTGCGCGAGACCCTGAAGGTCAAGAAGATCGCAGGAGTGGGTTATTGCTATGGAGCTCGAGTACGTACTGCCCTGGACTAAAGTTTACACCTTTGCGGCCCTCAACTGACCCCTCATTTCAACAGTACGTGGTGCGCAACTTGAAGAAGGGCGAGGGACTTCTCGATGCGGGATACCTTGCTCACCCATCCTTTATCACGACTGAGGAGTTCCGAGCTATCACTAAGCCCGTGTCGATCGCAGCGTCTGGTAAGCCCTTGCGTCCCACCCCTGTTTAACAAGCTCAAGTGAGACAACCAAGCTAACAACACCAGAAATCGACAACATCTTCACACGCGAGAATCGCTACGAGGCCGAGAAGATCCTGGTGGACCAGAATGTCCCGTTCCAGATCAACGTCTATGGAGGTGTCGAGCATGGCTTTGCGCTGAGGGCGGATATGAGCGTTAAGAAGAACTTGTACGCCATGGAGGATGCGTTCAAGCAAGCCACCAATTGGTTTGAGAACTGGCTGTGATAGTACGTGGGCATGATTGACTCGAGTGGACGAGCAATTTAGGGGAGTTTTGCTTTTTGTGGGGGATGCGACAGATGGGTTACGACACGGCGTTTCTTCGCAGGGAATGCGCTACTTGCTACTTGCTATACATAGGAATGAATTATGATGACTCCCTTACCCAGGTTCTTCTGGAAACTCCTGACTCCAACGCAAAGAGATCTATTTAAATCTTTCAACATTAGCAGATAAGGGTTTTAAGCAGTCGAGGGGTTTGTTTGTTGTGATTCATCACCAATCCGGAAATGCTGGTTCTCGGCTCGATGAGAACAATACTAAGAATCAATGTTAGCGTCTCATCCTCCCTATTGTCAACACCTCCTTCCCGCATTTAAGGCGATGGCCAGAACGACAACTCAATTATCGATGGAAGTTACTTTCCTTACATCCAAGGAGTGTTGGTACTTCTTTGTCTTTAAAACGTGATATCCCGGGGCTGATGACGGCGATGGTCCATTGATATAGTTGTCGAAATGTCGTTCTTTGCGGTCCTTTAGCTATTCCAGTTTTGCCTTTTTCCACGGTATCGTTGGACATTTGTAGAGAATCGTTGAATATTCATTTATTTTCCACCTAATTACCCTCGCTCTTAACGACAACCAACACGATGGCATCAAAGTCGAGAAGGGTGGCTGTGGTCGGGCTCGGTGAGATTTCCTCCTATCAAATATGTAGCTGGTTGATGCTGACCTGACAGGCGCATATGGCATTGTTACAGTGAAGAATATGCTTGAAGTTGGATTTGACGTTGTGGCATATGACCGAAATGAATACATTGGAGGTCTTTGGACAGTTACGACAGATCCAGGCAAGACTTCAGTGTTGCCGAGTTAGTTCTCCTTGGACGGGCATTTGTACTTGTCACTGATAAATATAGCTACCATCTCGAATCAGTCAAAGCAGCGGGTATGTCCCAAAATCATTATCTTGGAAGCCAAGAGAGTGAATAGTGGCTAACTACTGGGTCTTAGAAATCGTTCACCGACTTCCCGTTTCCCGATGGTGGGCAATTTACCAAAGCCTCCATGCCGATTGCCACAAGCTAACATGATCCTACCAGATGTTCCGGACTATCCAACTGGTGCCCAGGTTCAAAAATACCTGGAAGATTATGCCGACCATTTCCAGCTCAGGCCCACGTTCCAGCTAGGTACTACCGTGACGGCAATCAATCGCTCAGAGAAGGGTGAGAAGTGGATAGTCAGCATCAACGGACCAGATTCAAACGCTACTGAGGAAGAATTCGATAAAGTCATCATTACCAATGGGACTTTTCACGCCCCTGTCGTGCCGGAGGTTCCAGGGATTGACAAGTTCGGAGGCGAAATTATTCATTCTCAATCTTTCAAGGAGTGAGTGCATCTTTCAGCAAACCTAATAGAGCCTTCTCTGACAGTTGACCAGTCCAAATGACTTCAAAGGGAAGAATGTGGTTGTAGTAGGCTTGAGTAACTCCGCAGCCGACACGGCTGTGGAACTCAGCAAAGTGGCAGCAAACGTTTACATCTCCCACCGGAGCGGCGCCTGCATTGTAAGAGCTAACCCAAACCTTTTGCACCCGCTATACTGATACCAACAGCTACCGCGAATAAACGCCAAGGGCAAACCGAGTGATCACACAGAGACAATCGCCCTGAACAGGCTAGTCGGGTATCTCAAAGCTATTAGCCCACGTCTGACAAGATTCCTCTACACCCGTGCAATCGAGAAGAGCATGTATGCCACATACCCCATCATCGACCCCTCTTGGAATCTCCTCCCCGCACCCCCACCAACCCACAACATCCCCATCATAAACGACCATGTCGTCTCCCACCTCACCGACAAATCCATCCACAGTGTCCCCGGCATCGCCTCCATTTCCTCTCCCCACACACTCACCCTCTCTGATGACACCAACCTCCCCAACATCGACGCTTTAATCTTCTGCACCGGCTACCGTGCCACCTTTTCCATTCTCCCCCCTTCCCTCGACCCTACCGCCCACTCAACCCCCGAATATGATGCCGCCCCCTTTGGCACCTCCGTCCGTCGCCACGCCCGCCTCTACCAAGGCATCTTCTCCCCCGCCCACCCCGACTCCCTCGCCTTCATCGGTCCCTATATTATTATTTCCGCCTTCACAGGCGCTGATGTCGTTTCCCAAGCCATCGCACAGGTCTTTTCCGGGGCATACCCTCCCCCACCACAGCCGGAGATCGAGAGATGGTGCGACGACCACTACGCGTATTGTCTCCTTATGGCACATATTGCGCGGGCCCCAGCGGGTTTGGTGAAAAATGGCGAAGTGGGGCACTGGTTGAATGAGGCGTGTGGGAATGGACTTAATGAGATGTT
>JPKA01001189.1:0-19158 GCA_000750875.1 Pseudogymnoascus sp. VKM F-4517 (FW-2822)
TTGTGTATGGCAGAGCGGACGGGATGCCCAATTCTCTTGAGTCTATGGTCGTATGTATTAGTTTCCTTGTTGCAGTAGGATATAACTCTCGGACGTTTCACGATACATCCCCTTCAGCCCCCCATCTTACTGTAAATCCCACGGCCTTGCTAACAACGCGTGAACTGACAAGGTTACTATAGTAGCAAGTATATACCAAGGGCCAAAAGTCATTTTTTAGGCTAGTATCTACAATCAAATACGACGGATTCCCGCAGGAGCTGCCTGAAGAGCGGGGTGGAGTCTGCACCGGAGCCGGAGTCTACGCCGGAGTTGGGATTTGAGGCACTCGACATGATGGAGGTTGCCGAATCATTAGAAGCGGGGGACGTCGTTGGTGCTGACCTTCCGCTGGGCGTCGAAGTTGTAGATGAGGACGAGGATGTGTGGTTGGTCTAGTGCCGTCGTTGATATGTTTCTTGTCGTCGTCGGGGTATGCTGTCGTCGCTACCTCATCACTACCCCCCTTTCTCGTCACTACCTCCTAACATCAAGCCCACCCTCCCTCCGAATGCAATCCCACCATACACCACCTAACTGGGAATATCGGGCCTATGAAATCGATACCCATTAGATCCATCGGTGTCATCTCAAAAATGGGGTTTATGCCCGTGGATGGTCGTAATGGCCCAACGGCCTGGCACGCCGGGCAAGACCGACAGTAATTCTCGATGTCTTTGATCCGAGATGGCCATTATGCGGCCGGTATCACTCAAAGGGAGGCCGTCGGGAAGTATTACTGGCAAGTCGGAGTTAGGATTTGAGGCACTCGACATGATGGAGGTTGCCGAATTATTAGAAAGGGGTGACGTCACAAGCTGGGGACGGAGGCGGACGTTTTCGATTTGTTTCGTCTTGGATTGTACGTTTGAGTTGTGTGTTGGTTGAAGGCGGGGAGGGGGGTTTTATATGCGTCTTTCTGGGAGGAAGGAAGGCGGGGGGGGTGATGTGGAAGAAGGGGAGAACGAGGGGAAAGGGGGTATTTGTTTATTCTGTTGTCTCAGGGTGATCGACGCGTGCGATCAATGTGTTATAATTTTTATTCCACACCCCCTATCCCATCGCCATCTATATCCCATCTCGGTAGTCCATGCAGTCTGGGCAGGCAGAAGTGCTATATAAGGCCCCCCGTCCCCCAACGCCACCCAAAACCCGCAGGCAGAAGGCAAACAATACGCTCAAAAGAAATTATCGGAGCGGGAGCGAATAGAGATGGCAAGATGTGTGGTGTGTCTAGTTTGGTGCTGGGTGGGGTGGGTTCTAGTAGGGAGAGGGGTATTGTCGATGTGTTTGCTGTCGATGAGGGTGCTGTTACCGGCTCATACCTGTCACCACTTCTAACCCGTCACCTTCCACCTCTCACCTCACGCTATGTCATCATCCCGTTGGCCAACGCTGCGCAGGTTGTGAGAGATGAAGCTATGAATGGGTGGAGGGGTAGAGGAGGGGTTGCCGAACAGTGAAACCGATTGATTGTTTGATTTGATTTGAGAGGCGTGCTGGTGCTGGTGCTGGTGCGAGGTGAAGGGGGGTTATATGGGCATCGTTTTGGAAGGCGCATGGGGCGAGGGTAAGGGCGAGGGAAAAAGATGCGGAGAGGAGAGAAGAGACGATTTAGATGAAAGAGGGACAAACGAACGCTGTTCTGGATGGTGATATCTGCCCATCTCTCCATCTCCACATTACCTTGTCATCACCGCACCGACAAGACGACAAGGCGAAATCGGGGTTTATAGCTCGCAGTTATTCCGTTGCATCACCAACAACATTCGCAAGTGCGGGAAATAGTCGGATTTTACGAAAGTAGGATGAGGATAGTGTGAGAACTAGTTGAAGTGCTGGTTTACTATACAGACTTGGTGTGGTGCGGTGTTCTGGGAGGTCTGGTGTTGTCGATGTGTTTCTTGTCGTCGATAACAGTGCTGTTGTTATCTCATACCTGTCACCGAACAACGCTCGCCGTCACCGCACACCTACGCCAAAAACCCTCACTCGCAATGCAGTTGTGTTTCCCATTTGGTGAAGGGCTCTATATGGATGGGGGATGGGTTAGGCTAGAATATGGGATCCGATGCTTCCAATCTGGCGCGGTCACTTTCCCCTACCCGCCGAATCGCCGCCCCTCATACCGCTCTCTCCCATCCTGAGACGCCTCGCCCCCTACCTTCAAACCCCGAAGCTGCTCCCGCGCCCTCCCTCACCCTCCTCGACATGCACCACAAGCCTTTCGCCGCCGCTAAAGCACCTGTTGCCGCCAATGAAGCACCCGCCGCTGCTGCTGAAGAAACTACGCCCCTCCCCTCTCCTACAACTTCTCCTGCTGCGGGCACAATCCCCGCTAGCGCCTTCACCACACCACACCCCGCCAGAACGCCCCTAATCTCGCTAGGCCCAGCTCCCCTATCCATAGCGGCAGCGCCCTTTAGGGAAGGGAGCTAGCAGAAGAGCTCACAAGGGAGCTAGCAGTGATGAGGGGGGAGAGGGATGAGATAAAGAAGGAGCTAGCTAAGGAGAGGAGGGAGAGAAAGGAGGCGGTGATGAAGGTGAAGGAGGGGTTAGTGAAGAAGTTGGCGGATTTGGAGAGTAAGATAGAGGAGAGGAAGAGGAAGGAGGAGGGGTGGGAGAAGAAGATGACGGGGATGAAGGAGTTGCTGTTACGGATATCGCGTGATAGGGGGGAGGATGAGAGAGAGCCAGCGGTGGCTGTTCAAGGGGGGGAGTGAGGATCAGGGCTATCAGGGGGGTCAGGGGGGGTGTTGTGGAAATGAAGATGGGGTGGGGGAGCTGTTCTTGTCACTGCCGTGGCTTTCGCCGCCGCTAAGGTTTCTTGTCGTTCGTATCCCCCGTCACCAACTGATGGCAGCAGCTAATGGTGACTCTAGCACAGGTTGGAGGGGGCACGATGTGGTGAGTAGTGGTGGTTAAAGGGGCTAGCACACCCCGAATTAAAATCTCCGAAAAACATCTCTAGTTTGTGAGGAGCAAGGGGTGGGAAGAGGGTAGGGCTTATATAGGCTAAGACTGGGCGCGGGGAGGGGGGAGGGAGAAGAGGGAGAAGGGAGAGGATATTACTAGGAAGCGGGGAACTCTCTGATGTGGCTTTTTAGATGGTGATAACTATCTATCCATCCCCAACTCCGTCCCTGGCCCTATCTGGTTCAAGCTACATACCCCCTTCCCACAACCCAATTTCTTCCCAAACTAATGACCACAGACCAGAGCACGTCATTCCTTGTTTGGTACGCTGAAAGAGTACTGACGGCGCGTTTCTGGAAGCAGTGTTTTATACGATTGGGGATGTGGAGGAAGGAGGAAGGAGGGCATAGGGGTGGGGCGAGGAATATAATAGGGAAAAAGAACAGGAGGCCAGGAGATGTAGGTGTATAAATAGGGGCTTACGGACCCCCTATTTATACGCCTATACCTCCCGGCCTCTCCTGGCCTCCTGTCGCTAAAAATTTACGTGTACCCAAAATTGGAGCGAGTATTGGAAACGTCAATTCGGAGTCGGCGGGATCATTATGCTTGTACTTAAAGATCGACGGTTCTAAAAACTGCGTTCGTTAGACACACCGTTAGCAAGTTCACCTACCTCTTATAGTAGAACTAGACCTTACCAGCTCTAAACACCTAGCTAACTAGCACGTATTTGTCTACAGCCTACGAGCAGAGGTTGTAGTCCTCTTCCTTCCATAGCTAGTACTACTACACACACAAGTAAGTCGTTAGATCTAATAACAACCTTACTTCTAGAAGCTGACCTCACCCTAGCTCCCACTAACAACGGCGTTGCATCTAATCTAGTAGCAACCTACTACAAGATTAGGCGGCAATGCCACCTAAACAACCTAGCACCCTTGCCTAGGGGGGCAGTAGGCGCAGTGCTCGCAACCTTACGAGAACACCTAGTACTGGTAGCGACGTGCCAGATGACCTCGTCTAGGGGACCCTAACCCACCCTCCTCTAAACGCAGCTAGGAGTGTGGCGGTGACAGCAGCGTCGGTGGTGAGAATTCCGCGGTGACAGGGTGCGACGACAGCAGCTCCCAACGATTTTGGGTATGACATGACAACAACATGCTGACAGGTGAGAGCCCTAAGGCCGCCCCTCGCCCTCTGCTCCCCCTCCTTGTTCGACGTTTGTTGGCCTATCTTACGCGCCTTCGACGGCGCTAAGGAGATGGGCTGCTCGGGGCCTAGTTTGCGTCTCTTTAGCTCTAGTTTAAGGTCAGCCCTCCGTCTGAGTACTAGTCCTAGAGGTTCGCATCCCATAAGGAAAGACACCCGCAAGTCCGCCGTTGCCCTGTTGGCCTTGTCGGCTGTGCGAGCCTTCCTCCCCCTCTTTACCATTGCCATCTCTACTCCCCGCCCGAGGCCATCACGATTGCCTGGGTAGTGCGGGGCGATGATCGCCGGGTAGAGGTAGAGGGATGTGATGGTGGAGAATAGGGGTGGAGAATAGGGGTGGAGAATAGGGGTGGAGGAAATCCCTTGGATGGAGGGGGTTATGTGGGAGGGTAGATAGGAAAACGAGAATGCGAAATGGGATAAAGCGAGGGGGGAAAGGGGGGGGGAGGGGGAGGGGTGATATTTTGGCGAAGAAGCATGCCTAAGACCTACTATTAATGCCGCACGAAAATGCATGCCCGAGACTAAGAAGAAAGAGTTTGTATTGTGTTTTTACTAGAAACGTGGTAATAACTGTGCTACATATTGTTTCAACCGCATACCCCATCACCGCCAGTGTTTTGTCACCGCTAGAGTCTCGCCATCTCGCACCCGCCAACGCTGGCGCATGGATGGAGCGAGACAACGATTTGATACAACTGGCCGGCGGGGGTGGGTCGCATGGTGGTAGACGAGCGCTTCTCAGGATTGCCTTCTTTGAAATAGCTGATTGTCATTGTCGATATGTATAGTTGGGAGGAGAGGGGAGTAACCTGGTTGGGGATGGGTTATATGGACACCTGCAGGGCAAGGGGGAAGGTGAAAGGGGTTGGGGGTGGCAGATCCATTTTACGCTCTCGCATCATCTCTCACAGCTCTCCCACAGCAGAATCCTCAAATCGGTAGTCTTCAATATTCTCTGCCAGACCCAGTCTATGCGCTACTATCAATTCTGAAACCAAAAAAAGGGGTAACCAGTGCGATCTATATCCGCTCGCAAACCCTGGCTGGATGTGTCGTGCACCCACCCGTAACGCCTGAACCCCTCTATAACGCCATATAACAGTCTATGCTTATCCCAAATGCCGCTGTCTCTCTCGGATGCATGGTATCTTCAATCACCCTCTATCCCCAGCATCGCTCTACCCCCCTCTCGATCCCATAGCACATTCCACCCCCTCTCACGCCGCCGCCTCCTTCCCAGCCGCCTCCCTCTCCCTCTCCTCCTTCTCCTCCATCTCCTCCATCTCCTCCCTCCCCTCCACCGCCCTATTCAAAAAACTCAAATACGACTGCCACCCAATCGCCACGAACCCCCCAAAAATATTCCTAAAATCCGGCGGCAAAAACGTGAAACTGAATGCCGTCACAACAGGCCACAATTTACAGCTGTTCACGAAGCTGGTGGGCACTGTGCGCTTGACGTGCTCGACGGCGTGATGGAGGCTAGCGAGTGAGGGTGGGGAGGAGAGGAGAGCTTGCATGCCGAAGAAGTAGGTGTTGAAGATAGGGGTGAAGGCGAGTTGGTTGACGACTACTTTTGTGGCGAGGGAGAGGAGGGGCGAGGCGTAGTTGAAGGAGTTGCCGAGGTAGACGAACCTATTTCTTTTGTATTAGCCCAGTCCAGTCCAAAGTCCTAAATCCAAGTCCCCAATACATGAGAAATATAAAGAACTCACCAAGTATAACTCGGAATCGCCGCCCCTGCCCCAATAATCAGAGCCCTCCCAGCCCTCTCCGCTTCATAGTCTCCCCCCCGTATCCGCTGCGCGCTCAAATCGCCCAGGAAATACACAATCAGCGTGCTGATGAACTGCGTCGTCCAGGGTCGCGCCCGCTGCGCCCGACTGAAGAGGGAGATCGCTGTTGTGATGGGACCCAAGCGCTGCCAGAGCGGGAGCGGGGGTATAGAGCCCGCGATCGGGATAGTTGTGCTGGGTGAGGGTGCCGTGGTCGTGCGTGGTGGGGGGGTCTTGGGGGTGTTCGTGGTCGTCGTGCGCTTTGGTGCCGGTTGCCGGCGCAGGAGGGGAGGCGGGCGGCGCAGAGGGGCCGCGGCGCGCAGGCCGGCTTTGAGGGCGAGTCCATGCATCTATATCGGTGTTATGAGGGTGGACGCATGGTTGTGAGTTTGTGTGAGGGAGAGGGGTGAGTCAAGTGCGCAATGCGGCTGACGAGGACTAAAACCGAGACTTAATTATAGTGGCAAGGCGCAATGCGGGTGCGGCTTATCGTGCTTATCGGTAAGCCGAGATGGGGAAAATCTTGGCAGGGGATTGCGTCTTCTCCCGTCCCGCTTGCTTCCTCGAGGCGATCATGGGGATGGGTTTATGGTCAATTTTTTGTTTTAATCGGGATGAGGATACGAGATGTATGCTTGGCTTTTAAATGGAATGATAATAATGGATCTATCTTTATGCGCGCTTGTACTACATCTCTACAGCCAACTTTCCACAGGAGAATGCCCGTTCCTATGTACACCATCCCTCAATGCCTGGTCTTGAATCCGCACACCAGCACCACGTCTTTCATCCCACTGTATATATCCACAATGGGCCTCGTTGAGCCTCTGCCTCCTTGATGCCTTCAATGCCCATGCCTCCAGTATCCCGTCTAAATATCCCTTCTTTTCCTGCCATCACCCTATATCCATCTCAATCTAATCAAACGCCTTGTTCATAAACTGATGCGCCAATTCCACGCCCAAAAATGTCGCTGCATTCGCTGGCACGGCCCTGCAAATCGCTGGTGCAAAACCAGGGAAGAAAGCCTTCAGACCACCCGCGCGGTACAGTCCCTTCACAACACCAGAAACCGTGGGGTTGCCCTCCATGGTCTGTAGCCTCGACTTCACAGTGTCCACTGGGAACACTGGGATCCACATAGCCACACCAGCTGCCGCACCAGCCGTCGTAATGGCAGTCAAACTCAGCTGCCCAGATGGCTTTCCGGTGTGGATATCAATCGGGGTAAGGCTGCGCTTGATATACTCGTAAGCCGCGAAGTACGCAGCGCTACCAGGGCCATCACGAGCCAGCGTGGCGGCAGAGCCACGGAACACACTGCGAACACCACCCTCCTTGTACAGCTGGCGCACAACGTCGACACCACCGCTGTACTTTGGCTTCTCGCCCGGCGCGAGTACCTTCTGGCCCTGGACCTGGAGGAGAACCTTGACGCGCTCGAAGGGCGCGGTGATGGCGGTCATGGGGATGGCGCTGAAGAATCCGGCGGCGGAGACTTGGGCGATGGAGAGCTGGTTGTCGTGCACGGTGGAGAACTTCTTGACGAGGTTCTTGCCTACATCGTAACCCCAGAAGGAGACGGCGACTGCGCGGGAATTAGCATCGCACGGCTTTCATGGATATTCCCGGGCCACAATCAATTGGCCCAGAGAGTAAATGGGGGAGCAACTTACACATAGGAGTAACCCCAACCAGTGGGGCACTGACACCGGCGTACAAACCCTTCTTCAACCCATCTCTCGCGATACTCTTGGTCACCACATCGATGGCGCCCTTGTATACACCGGCCTCAGCAGTCTGCAGCCTGACCTTTGCGAGATCGAATGGGTGTCCCACGACAACAGCGCAGAGTCCACCGAAACCACCAGCGGCGAACGAGCGCAGCCCCGCGAACGACTTCGCGGCCACTATCTGCACGTCCTCCTTGAGCTCGGCCTTCGTCTCCGGGATATGCGGGATAGCTATGGGGAGCTTATCGAGGACCTCGTTGGCCTTGGGGACGGGGTTGGGCGCCATTGCTTGCTATGTCTCTCTGCGCGAGAGGTGTCGGGTGAAAGGATGGAGAGAGAGAGAGGAGGATATAGAGATACGAGCGCGTAGAGAGTAGATGGGAGGAGCTTAGGACGGGGAGGGAGCAGATTGATGAAGAGGGGAGGAGGAAACAAGCACGACGACGAAGGGGAAATTCGACTTTTCGCACGACCAGAGCTAAATTTACTCGGTGGATGACGATTCGCGGCGCGGCTTCGGTGAAGCTTGTGCGAGTGGAACACAAACCCCGTTGTGCCGAGGCAAACTGAAGGAATCGGTCCCGGGTGGCGGCCTCCGGTCGGTGTCGTGGGGTGTCGTGGGGTATGGTGGATACAACAGCGGTGGGGCTTGATTGGTCTGTGTGGACGCCGTCAGGAAGTACCAGGTACATATATTCCGTTTGTCCATATTATCACACACACAGGCTGACGAGAGCATCACTGTTTGGATTACAGCCAACGAGGATTTATTTAATATATTTCTTTAACGTGCTGACAGTTGTATAATCCTTCTTGTACGTGATATCGTTAACTAAACCTCCCAAATGCCTTCAATGCCCACCGTAACTCCGAGCATAATGCTATAATAATGTACCTGTACAGTAGAGGGAGCATTTCATTCTACCAGAATAAATACAAGAGGGTAGATTTCACTCCGTCTAGAAGCGCCCTGTCGAGTTTGAGGGCGTGCGCGTGCTGTCGCCGCCACACCAGCACTTTGCGTCTCCTTCGCGTTCCACCTGGACAACCACATCCATCCCATGGCCAGATAGATAGGTTCGCGTGCGTTCGCGGACATCGTCGAGCTGGGACCCGCGTGTCGCGATAACGTGCATAGCGCCCAGGATAGGCTCGCCCTCCACAAGATCAGGGCTATCTGCCATCCAGAATCTAGGGACCGAGTAGCTAGCCACACCTCGCAAGTCGCTGACACCAGACAGCGTCTCGCGGAGCTTGTATTCCGTATCCGCCGGGATAGTCAGCAGAAGGCGCTTGGCACAGCTGCTAACCAGGGGGAGGGAAGACAGGAAGATGAGGATTGCGATGAGGCAGGAGGCAAGGGGATCCCATCCTGGCCAGCCGAGGAAGTGGATTAACACGGTTGAGACAATGACAGCAGCACTGCCCATGGTGTCTGCGAGGACATGGAGGAAGATACCACGCATGTTCTCGTTGTCGTGGGAGTGGCCGTGAGAGTGACCGTGAGAGTGATCATGTGAGTGACCGTGAGAATGGCCGTGGCTGTGCTTTTCAGCCGAGTCTCCAGCGCCAGATATCAGAGGGATATCGGAGTCAGAATCGTGGCCATGGCCTTTATGATCATGTTTCTCCTCGCCGTGGCTGTGACTGTGGCCTCCGTGCGAATGGTCATGGCCATGGTGGTGATGGCCAAAGCAAGCCATTCCAACCAAATTAACAGCAAGACCCATGGAGCTGACGATGAAAAGTTCCGTCAGTCGCTTCGTCTCATGTCCTTCTGCAAGGCGCTCAATAGCCTCAATTATAATCTCAACACTGATAAGCCTGGAGAGAAGTTAGCGTGGTTCGGGAGCATATCGTACAAATATATCAACATACATGAGAAACACGCCATTGCCAAACCCAGACAGGCTCTCAATCTTCCCAAACCCATACGGGAAGCGTTGGCTTGCGGGCCATTTACTCGAGACCGCGGCGAACAAGCCAAGGGCAAGTGCGATGCAGTCGAAAAGCATATGGATGCTGTCGCTGAGCAGTCCTAGGGAGTCTGTTACGAATCCATAGAAGGCCTGAACCATCATGAAAGCGAAGTTTAGGCTGTAGGAATATCAGTAAACGCTAGTTATATCTTGCATGCGGGTGGTCTTACATCATGAAGTAGAAAATGCGCCGCGAGTCTTTTTCGAGCAATATAGACTGCAGAAGCGGGAAGTTCAGAGTACGCTTCAGCATAAACGTAGTGAATCTCGATCGCGGCTCTACTGCCTTCGGGTGGTGCCCTTGGCAGACATGATCATCATGGGAATGATCGCCATGGGAATGGCCATGGTGGGCATGGCCATTATGTGGGTGATCGTGAGCAGGCTGGTTGAAGTCGACGCCAGTGAACTCTGAGTACAGAGGCGTTGTAGGCTGAATGTTTGTGTATGGGCCGTCCTCGCCGTCCTCGCCTGAAGGCTTATTGTCCCCAGACATTGATGGTGGGTCCTCGCTCACTGGAGAAACACTATGACGATCAACGTCGAGGTCCAAGTGGCTTGGAAGGTGCGCCGACTGCGTGCGCGAGTGCATATTCCCGGTCAATGGCGTCTTCGGGGTGTATGCGGGCCTGGATCCTGCTGGAGCAAGTTTGCTTGGTGAGGAAGATCGATTGTATGATTGCGAATGGCTGTGGGTGTGGCCGCCATGGGAGTGCTGCCGGTAGTGGGTGTGAGGGGTGTGCGGGATAGGGGAAACGGGAAGTGCGTATGTCGAAGCCATAGAAGCCGCCCAAGTAGTCGCGCGTTAAGTGAAGCACAGTGACCAAGACGTTGTTGCTGCTGTTATCGAAGTTGTTGTTGACGTCGTCGTCGTCGCAAGCGTCACCCGCCTGGTCTTGGCCGTCTGAACTCGGCTTGACCGCAACGGCTTTCGAGGAGCCCCTTGATCGATCGACTCGATTCTATTTCGTGAAATTGTTGGCGAGGCGATAAAGACGGTGTGTATAGCACGATATCGAAGCGCGATCAAGATGGAATCTCCTGAAGAATCCGGCGGTAAGCTGCTTTCTGCTCAGAAGGTCAAGTCAACCCAAGAGGGACAGTTTGTTATTGCTTCCATGGGGGTTATGGGGTTGTGGTGAACCCCTGTCCCAATTTACGATGAAAGTCCGCCGAAGTGATTGTGCAGAGTGACACCTGATTGGATAACTTTATCTCTGACTTCATTATATGCAGGGGTCACTACGGCCGCCATCCAACCAGACCGCGTCTTGGCCTGATAACTGAGGACCATTCGAGGGGGAAGGCGGTGGGTGGTGGCAGAATTATGCCGTACCACTTTGGGTCTCAGCCTCGCTGGCCGTATCTATCTCACTTGGGATACACAGAGACAGATTCACGGTCAAGCGCATTGTGCTTCCAATATTCCATGCATAAGGAATTGCATGTTGCGAACTATTCCAGGGCTTGAAATCGACAGCATGAGTCGTCGCTGATACACCATATCTCCATGCTCCAACTACTTCTGACCGTTGTCCTGGTGGCATCACGCATGTTGCGAACTATTCCAGGGCTTGAAATCGACAGCATGAGTCGTTGCTGATACACCATATCTCCATGCTCCAACTACTTCTGACCGTTGTCCTGGTGGCATCAACGGCGCTGACGACGCTTCTACTATGCCTGCCCTCACAATATAGGCGTGGCTCGCCGCCGAGAGCCAGTGACAAACCTATCGATGCGTCGAAGCTCGAACCCGAGGTCTCCGTCCAAGTGCTGGTTCTCGGAGACATTGGGAGAAGCCCCCGGATGCAATATCATGCGATCAGCATAGCGAAACATGGCGGGCGGGTGGATGTTATTGGATACCAAGGCATGTTTCATCCCAACTCTCCCAGGTTACACTTTTAACATCTCATAGAATCTGCTCTACATCCCGGCCTTGTCGACAACCCTCTGATCACAATCGTCCCACTCGCACCGCCTCCATCTATACTATCCTTAGCCCAAAAGAGCGGCGTCCCATTTATCATAATCGGACCTCTAAAAGTATTATGGCAGATCTGGACACTCTTCGACGTACTAGGCTACAAAGCCAAGCCCTCCCGATGGCTTCTCGTTCAAAACCCGCCATCCATCCCAACACTTGCCATCTCCCTCGTCATCTGCTTCTTGCGCAACACCCACCTCATAATCGACTGGCACAACTATGGCTGGACCATCCTCTCCGGCACACGTGGCCCCTCGCATCCCCTCGTCAAGATCTCAAAACAATACGAGGAAGTACTCGGTCGATATGCCTCGACTGCGAATTTCACAGTCACTGATGCCATGGCGCGACAGCTCAGAAATCCGCCATACAGCATCCGCTCACAGATCTTTACACTGCACGACAGACCTGCAGAGGTCTTCCAACCTATTACCGACACTAAAGAGCGCCAGGCCTTCCTATCAAACCTTCCCGACACGGCACTAGAGGCCGAAAACATCATAGCCGGCAAGACCAGGCTCCTAGTGAGCAGCACATCCTGGACCCCCGACGAAGACTTCTCTCTCCTCCTCTCAGCCCTAGAGGCATATTCTGCACGCCGCTCTCAAACCAAATCATTACCTCCCATCCACGCGATCATCACCGGGAAGGGCCCCCAGAAAGAGCTCTACCTCCGCCGCATCGACAAGTTAAAAGCGGACGGCAAGCTCGAGGGAGTAACTATTCTCAGTGCCTGGCTCACCACGGGCGACTATGCGAAACTACTGGCCTGCGCGGATCTAGGCGTATGTCTGCATATGTCAAGTAGTGGCGTCGATCTGCCGATGAAGGTGGTGGATATGTTTGGTGCTGGGCTGCCGGTGGTGGGGTATAGTGGGTATGAAAGCTGGGGCGAGCTGGTGCGAGAGGGGGAGAATGGGAGGGGGTTTGAGACGAGTGAGCGGTTAGGGGAGTTGCTGGTGGAGTTGCTTGGGAAGGGTGGAGAAACGGATCTGAAGACCCTAAGAGAGGGTGCGATAAGGGAGGGGAGTAGAAGGTGGGATCAGGAGTGGGATGGGACGGCGGCGAAGGTGTTGGGGTTAATTGACTCTGGCGAGGGGAAGTTGGGATGTTGTTAGAATTAGAGATGGTAGAATCAAAGGTAGCTTGAAGTCATAAGATTCCTGTGACAGACGCGAACCACACATCCATAAAACTGCCACAGTGAATAGACGGATCGACTTTCAAGAATGAAATGGGATATCATAATAACCACTATGCCATAAAAGCATCGCTATGCATACCGTATATACCTCCCCCATCACCGCCCTTTCTCCCCTCTAATCCTCCCCCAAACTCTCCCTAACACACTTCCTCGTCCTCCTCCTAAACTCCTTCCCCCCCTCCTTCTGCTCCTCCCTCCACAGCACCGCCGCCTCCACATTCGCCGGACTCTCATCATTCGGCGAGTGCAGCAGCGAGATGACAGAAATCAATATCGTCTCCGGCGACTGCACCGGCGACCAGCGCTCCGAAGCGCTCTCGTACCCGTACTTGTCGTCCTCCGGCGGGTGCAGGATCGAGATGCACACCGCGCCCGAGGGGTACACGTTTGGGTGGAAGGGGACCGGCGTCAGGAAGGTCATGGTTGGTGGCATGAGGGGGTAGGATTGGGGGAAAGAGAGATTGGCGCGGAAGTTGGCGCCTGGGGGGTAGTGTTAGCTGGTGGTGCGGGGGTGGGCTGGGTAGGGGAGGAAGTGGTGCTTACCGCCGTAGTATTTGCAGTCGTCCGATATCATGAGCATCACCTCCCACTCGAAGACGTTGCTATCGTTGACGAGACCGCATGAGATGCCGGGGAGGTTCTTGTCGCTTTGCATTTCCTTTAGCTGGCGGGCGAGGAGGCCTGCGGCCCCCGATTTGGGCGCTGGTGGCGCCATAGCGGGCGGGGAAGCTGGGCTGGGGGAGTGTGAGTCGAATGTCGTGTGCTATGGTGGGGGTTTGTGGGAGCTTCGGGGGGGGAGTATGAGCTTACATTTTGCTGGCTCTTGAGGCCGGAAGCTCGCAGGAGTGGCAGTGGGTGGATTTTGTAGAGATTGGGGGTTTGGGTGGCGTATGATGGAGCTGGGGGGCGCGGATGGGAGTGTTGATGCGAAGATGTAATGGTGCATTTGGCGGGGTCGAAGTGCTTGGTTGGGACCGGTGGTCCGGGCGCTACTGGTCGGGTAGATGATCTGATAAGATTGTAAAGTATAAATGTGGGCTTGGCGGATGTGGATTATCATACTCTATCTGAACTTCAGATATTCAGTCTGTGTTTGCTATTGTTGATTTTATGTTGTGTACGGTATAGTAGCTATGGAGTGTCCATAATTTTAATTTGTATTCTGATGGCTGTCACTGCCTGACTTTGTGTACGTCTGCTTGCTTTATTTTGACTACTAAATCCGCTTATAATTTCACTCTTCACATTCACCTCAACCTCTGAGTAAAGTTGTTCATCAAAAGGTCGTCCTATAATTACTTTTGCCTCAAGCAATTAAGAACTTTCATATCATTCACATAAAATGTCTAAAGAAGACCCCAAAGAGGAAGACGGCCAGGAGGCAATCAACCACGAAGCAGTCAACCAAGAGCCACCCAACCATGATCCAGTCAATCAAGAGCTACTCAACCAAGAACGAGTCGATCAAGAGCCAGTCGACGAAGAAGCCCTCGACCAAGATGCAGCCACCCAAGAAGCAGTCGAAGAAGCCAGCGACCTCACCAAAGACAACCCCGAGGTCTTCCCCGTCTACGTCGAGTTCCTCTGCCGCGGCACCGTCAACTCAGTCACCCTCTTCACCAGCGACGATGCCAGCCGCCGCACCACAGCTGGCATCTTTAACGCCATCGTCTTCGCCGCCAAACACGGCCTCGTTATCTTCCAAGATCGCCTAATGACCGCCCTAATCCTCACTGACGAGCCCCTCTCAATCACTATCTGGGCAGAGCACTATGCAAAGGTTGAAAGGGGGAATATATTCCGCGACTACGTCGCACAGGTCATCGCATATGAGCTCGGCGTCTTCTGGGGCCCAGACAAAGAGGTCGACAGGGACGAGGTGGCTGATATGCTCGCTGGATACACACAGCTCAATGGATATACGGCCCTCAATGGAGACAAACGGCCTAATGGACTCGCACATGTCAACGGGGACACGCAGCCCAACGGACACTCGCAACCCAATGGATTCGCGCATCTCGGCGGAGACGCACAGCCCAACGGAGATATGCAACCCAATGGACACACGCATGTCAACGGATACTCGCAGTCCAATGGACACACACATACCAACGGAGTCACCCACCACACAGGCGACTCGCAACTCCTGGACGACGTCCTCGAGTACATGAAGCCCATCCCCGGCGCCACAACGACTCATCCAAACATAGCACCGGTGTGTTTCTACCACGTACACCCACCCGGCGCTCCCTGTCCCGATATGTCATATCCCATGTCGGCGTGGATTATGTGACCCCTAGATCCCTAGGGGTCGTGGGCCTGGTCTTGTCTAGCGCACAGGGATTGCTACTTCTCTTGTTGTTCGTTCTGAGGAATGAGTGTTTCCAATTGGGATATGTATAATAATGCGGAATGATTGACGGAAAGCATGATGAGGCAATGCGGGGTGGAAGGATATCTGAAATTCATCGAGGGATTGGATTTAACCTACGCTTGAGCATGTATATTTTTCGACACAGACACTCGAGTATTCAACGCCAGCTTCATGCGGTAGTCCAATTTGTCACTATAGGCTGCTACAAGAGACATCACACGGCAAGTGGACACGATTTGAGAACCGGAGCGCTGTACAGAGAGGAAAACTGCTGGCATTGCAAAGGCTATAAGATAAGCGTTGTTTTAGAAGTACACGAGTAAATGAAAACTATCAATGATCTCTCCTCTTCGTGTTTGACCTTACTAACGAAACTGGCGTTATTCCATCCCCGAATACGGCAAAAAAAAGAAGACCACAGACCTGCGATCCTACACAAATATTTCCCATAAAACTAACCCACAAAAAGTATCGCTCGGCGTACGAGTCGTAGTCAGTCTAGTAGCTGTGTCCTTGACAAGCTCAATCAGTTCCCTTGATCTCTGATCTTAAGCCCACTTAAACCATCATCATGTACTGCGCAATGACCTCTGGGAACTTTGGTCCCAGAAACAGAGCGAGCTCAATGTAGATAGTCGCGGCGAACAGAATGACCATGCTCAGCTGGATAGTGAAACACTTAAGGTACGCCTTGTAGACGCGCACGCGCGCGTTCCAGTCGACACTCTTCCACGCCTCCTTGATGGACAATGGCTCACGGTGAACCGACACAATCGTCTCCTGGTCCTCGGACAGCAGGCTGGCGTGAATACGGGACAAGACGGTGGTGACTGGCACAACGACAAGGATAACCCAGGCGAAGAAGACAACAGCCACGGCGAAGATCTTCACCAGGCATGCCTCAGGGTCGACGATGGTCTCGCCGCTAGCCTGGCGATCCATGCTCTCGAACAGGCCGAGCGCGCCTGCAAAGAGGAACGGAACGGCGATGGAGAGCTCCTCGGCCACGGCGGCGATGGCGGCGATGGGCGCGACGGACTTGAAGGCCTTGATGGATGGGAGGCGGCGGAACCAAGGGAGGGGCGATGGGGCGGAGATGACAACGTGGGTCCATGCCATGCGGATGGTGCAGAGGACGATCATGGTGAGGACGTCGCCGAGGTTGAAGGGAAGGAAGGAGAAGACGATGCTGAATTGGCTGCAGAGGAAGCCGTACACGACGAACATGCTGAGGCCGCGGAAGCGGCCGAAGAAGCCGCCGGTCTCGCGGAGGTGCTGGAGGGTGGTGCGGATGCTCGAGGTGATGGGGGTCTGTTGGACGAGGGTGACCTCGCATTGTTCGAGGAGGGGTTCCTTATCCAGGCTATCCTCCTTCTCTTCGGTGGTCGTGGATTCGATCAGGAGGGCGGTGGGGGTCTCGACCATGGCGAGGGTAGGGATGAGGTTGCCATAGGTGTATCCAGTCTGGAGATGTTAGTTGGGACCTGAGGAGCGGGGTAGCGGGAGAACTCACCATCACAAAGAAGAATAAGAAGAGGATGGAGCTGAAGGCCAAGGTGGCGATGGCGAAAGGGGTGAGAAGGCTCTCGTCGCCATGCTTGCGGTGGCCGCCTTCAGTTGATGCGTAAGTGTAGTGGGCGTCGATGCCTCTGCGGACGATGGCGCTCGTGACGCTCTTCATGACAGCCATGGCGACGTCAGTCGCAGTAGACGCGGTTGTAAAAGTCGTTTGATGTCGAAAAGGTTGCTGGTGAAATTGAAGTTGAAGTTGAAATAAAGAAACAAAAGAACGAATGTGTGAGGAAAGAAGGAAGGATGGCGATAGAGGTCGTTGGCGGTGGGGACGTGTGACGACGACTTGTGTGGTAAGCGGGACTGCGGCGCAGCACCCTGGCGCCTGGAACTACTTCCCAAGACTTTCGGGATTTCGGAACCAATCAACAACGTATCATTCTGATCCTTCAAAACACAACTCGTACATTCCCCTTTACAGAGGTTTACGTGTTGCAATTATTGCTTCACCTTCACCTTCACCTTCTCTGCTATTCTGTAAGGCCACGATTATCCAGTGAGGTGGCCAAGAGAATTACTATTTTATTTATTTTCTATTTTTACTCCATCCACTATTGATTCATGTGGCGATATGCTGTTGATTCTTATATCCTCTGGTCACGTGGTCACAATTTCCGAAGTTCCCGGTTCGTTTGACAGACTAAAAATAACAATATTGAATAAATTCTCAAGGCTATTAATTTTTTTTAAGAGGCTAATATATCAGGTTTTCGTATTTGGCTCCATGATAACGCTTATATCTCGTCCCAAATTTCCTTATTCATCCAAGTTTGCCTCCTTTCCGCCGTGTCAACCCTTCCGTGATTCATTAAAACGCCGTTTCCCCTTCTCTTCACAATTCTAACTTGGTCAATCCATCGCTTAATCCACCTTAAACCCCACAACCTTCTGCGCCAGCTTCAGTGGCGGCGCCAGCAATAATGCGCAGAGCACGCAGATCGCCACAGTGAACCACTGAAAGATCTGCAACAGCCAGTGCGCCCCGGGCAGGAAGAACTTGACAAAGTCCTCCGGCTCGTAGTAGTCCTCCTGCGCACTGATGTAGAAGCGCTCATCCTCCCCCTTGACGAGGCGCAGGACGGTGATCAGAGGGACCTTGACGGAGTAGAAAGGGATGATGAAGAGGGAAAAGGTCTGCGCCATCGAGACATAGAGGCGCTGCGTTTTTTGGTCCAGAACTGCAGCCAGTTAGCACCTGCCACTCCTCCAACATCTAAGCCACTACCCCCTCCCATTGAACCCCCCCACCCCTCTTCCCTCTTCCTCCTGAACCCCGAAAAGCTGCCACAAGTTCCCAGAAATACATGAAAGGAAAGGATACACATACCCACACTCTCAACATCCACCTCAATCCTCGGACTCAACACCTTATACCACCGATACACACACCCAATCACCCACCGCGAGTTCACCGCCCCCAGCAGCGGCACATTCACATCCCCAAAGCTCGGCACGCGGCAGATCGTGTGCCGGAACGACGCGTCGTGCGTGAAGTTCGCGTCGAGCGCTGCGAGCTGCTGCGCCGGCGTGCCGGAGCAGAGGGTGCGGATCACCTGAGGCGTTTCTTTGACTGTGGGTGGTGGGTTAGCGGGGGGTGATAACTTGTGTGTGAGGGTTATTTGAAGAGGGGAGATGGGATCTGTAAATGGAGATGGGGAGAGGCGTGATTGGTTTCACAGGCAGATGTAGGGCTGAAGCTCTGCGAAACTGGTGGTTGGTGGTGGACGTGGTGTTACCGCGTGGTATGAGAAATGGCCGGCACGCTTACCTGGATGTTCCATGTCGAGCTCAATGGCACAAAGCTCTCTACTTTTCAATAAAACGAATGGCTAACTCAGCAATTGACGGCAGTCTAACAAATTTAAAGAGTGTTCTCTCTCGCAATTCCTGTTCCTGGGGGACCTAGGGCTTTCTATTTCTGTTCTTTTCCAATCCCGTAGGGGTCCATCCACCCATCCCAGCTGGTTTTCTCAGGACTTTATGACATCACTCCTCACATGTGATTGTCCAATCGATCCCATCACGTTTTCTCACCCCTCTCCACACCCCCAAAGGCCTAGACCCAGGGTATCAATCGAACCACAACGGGGTCCTTTATAATATTCTTTAAACTTTCAGTCTTTCATTATCAGGTATCGCTATCGCGTGAGGAGAGTCTGTATGACAAGTATATCTGCGCCTGCAAGTGTAAGTATACCACGCACCAACCCCCCCACTCCTATCCAATACCCACCGCTCTAACCCTCCTTCCCAAAAACCCGTCTCTTCCTGCAGAAAACAAAAAAACGCGTGGGTATACATCAGGTCATCTCATCTATGCATGCTATTTACCAGCCCCCCATCCCCCCCCCCTCCAATCCT
>JPKA01001191.1:0-14420 GCA_000750875.1 Pseudogymnoascus sp. VKM F-4517 (FW-2822)
CCCCCATACAGTACCATATTACTGTGGTATGATCTGGAGTCCTCAACTTCCCTCCGCCTAGTCCATAGAGGAATGTGGACGGCGGGGTACTACTCCATGCGTACGACGAGTACTTCGTTCTGACATGCATAGTCCTGTACTTGATCTATACATATACATCCTTACTCCATCCATACATATATACCATGCAAAAGTAAGAAAGTCCTTTTTAACCTGTCTTGTCTTTAAACTGCTATTATTCCTCCACCCAGGCCTTAAGTGGCCATTCCCTAACATCGAAACTGTATCCGAAGCCCGGTCTTTCATGCCACCGCTACCGCCACACTCCAACATCCGTCCGCCTCGGCCACCACTCTATTCTTCCATACCTTCATCCTTCATCCATACCTGATTCGTTGTTAAGGCTCTTTGGTGGCTGTCTCTCTTTTTACTCCTCTCTTTGCCTGTTACAACATGCCTCTAAGCGGCCCTCTACTTGCCCCGTGAATAATTGGTGGGGATCCAAAGGCACCATCTATATACGTTGGCATCTTTTAATAACCTGTCGCAGATACATAAAAGACTATACATACATATTATTATATACGTATACTATACTCCCCAGTTTGCCCTCGTGCCGTTACTTTACGGCACCTTCGCCGCCGGTTCCTGGTCACCTCTCCGGCGTGCACCCGACTTGTTGCGTACGCTCTTTCTTCCAAGGCTTCCTTCCGGATTCCCAGTAAATACCCCGAGGGGCGACTTTACCATTCCTTGACGTCGCACAATCCCGCCTTGGAAAAAACCCTTCCTGAAAATTCTCTCTACCCAGCAGGCATCTGAGGGTTATTTTCAAAGGCTTTTTTTTCTTTCGGAAAAAGCAAACCTTGCTTTTGGGCCACTCTTTTGTTGACGAGCATTGCTCCAAGAAGGCTTTCATTAACGAACGTCGGCTCTTGGAAGGAGTCCATTGAATTGCGGATCCCCAGCTTTCGAAAATTTGCCCGCGTTTGCTGTGTGGGCTCGCTGTGTGGGCTCGCTGTGGAAATTCTAAGAATTTAAAGTATTGGTCTTTCATCGCTCCAGATCTTTGCGGTGTTGATGCGACGAGGCTCCCATACCGTCTTCTGTCGATCGTCGTCGCTTTTTTGACGACTATAAAAGTCGCCCCACCCGCCAGCGCATTGCAAGTGTAGCATGGCCGCTCCAATGCATAGCAACTACCCGCGGTCGCCCATGCAGTCCTCATATGATTCGTCGTCTGTGTCCTCGGCGGCGTCTCCGCAGGCGCAACAATATGGCGGGGGCCTTGTAGGTCCATCGCCTCGATTGAGCGGGCAGCCTCCTCACCATATCATCCTCCCGCCTACGAACTTTCACGCCCCATACCAGAATTCTTATCATGGCAGTGCCGCTTCGCCCGGACCGCAGGGGATGGACTCAATTGCCTCGACCGGGTCGTCGAGCGGCACACCAGGACTACCGTCGTCTCAGATGAATGCTAATTTCCAAGCTCAGAAGAGAGCATACCGTCAGCGAAGGAAGGACCCAAGTTGCGACGCATGTCGAGAGCGGAAGGTCAAATGTGACGCTACGGAAACTACGAGCTGCTCCGAATGCTCAAGCCGGAATGTGAAGTGCCAATTCACAAAGGAGACGAACAGGAGGATGTCGTCTATCAAGCAGGTCCAGGACCTCGAGAAGCAGATATCCCAGGTGAAGAGGGAGAATGTGCATCTGCGCTCGCTCATGAATATACGGGAGGGCCAGGCGGAAGGGGATCAGGACGAGTTAACTCCTACGCAATTTCTCCTCCCTGAAGTGGGGTCGCATCCAAAGAGCCGGAAGCAAGCGCCTCATCCACCCGATCTCTCAAGAGTACGGACGAATCTGCGGAACTATGGTAGGGGTATATTCAAACCGCCTGCGCCGTACAGACAAATTGGTTCCCAGTCTCATTTCAACCCGGAAAGGCCGCCGTTGCCCCCCAGGCACATTGCGGATCACCTTCTGGAATGCTACTATGCTTCGGTTCATACCGTTATCCCGCTCTTGCATTGGCCGACATTCAGGGGAGAGTATGAGGAGGCATATCGTATTGGTACGCTAGAACGGATACCCACGGCATGGGTTTCATTATTCTTCTCCGTGCTCGCCGTTGGCGTCGTCTTCAGCACAGAGCCCAGTATCCAACGTCCTCACAAGGGTAAGGAATATATCGAGATGTCGCGAATGTTGACCGATCTATGGAACGACGAGTTTACTATCGACCACGCGAAGGGAGCACTATTGACAAGCATCTTCCTCACTGAAATGAATCTCAAGTCTGGAGCGTGGACTTGGCTGGGAGTTGCCACCAGAATAGCGCAAGATATTGGTCTCCATACAAATACTGGGCCGTGGCCACTTGTCGAGGGTGAGATGAGAAGGAGAGTCTGGTGGTCGATATACGCTTGGGATCGACTGTTGTCGATGGAAATGGGCCGCCCACTGCTCATTGAAGATGACGACTGCGATGTAGCATTGCCAGCAGCGATCGACGACCACTACATCCGCGACGATGGCATGCATGCGCCTAATGGAGCTAATTCCCACACTCACCTTTTACTACCTACTATCCACGTCGTCCGCAGCATCTCCCAGCTCCGCAAGACCATCAAGAGTCCCGTCATCAACCTAACCACCCTCGCAACCTTCGACACCCACTTTCGGGCCTGCCTCTCCGCCTTCCCCGCCCCCTTCAGCCTCGACTCCCGGGAGCCCCTCGACCCATGCTCCCTCTCCCCCATCATCTACCTCATGAACACACGCATAATCTTACACCGCCACAACCTCTCCACCTCCTGCACCCCCGACATCCGCGCCAACGCAATCGAGCAATGCCTCCGTATCGCCCTCGACACAACGCACCTCCTCTCGCGCGCCAGCGTCCCGACCCGGTCCCCGAACCCGCCTTACCTCCCACAGCCTTCCCTACTCGGCGCGACCGCCAGTACAATGCTCACAACGCACATCTGGCGCTGCACGCTGGTTCTCCTCTTCTGCGCGCACTTCGACGCCGCGCTGACGTGCATACGCATCTCTGCTTCGATTGGACGGAATCGCGACGCGAACGTGGCGTGTGGCCGCAACCTAGTATTCTTCCTCACGACGCTGTTGGAGCGGCGCAGGGCGGGAGCGAGGCCGAGAGACATGTCGGATGAGGAGGTGGTTGCGTACGTGAGCGGAGACATACAGGCGACTACGGATGGGGGGTGGGTGTGGCAAGGCAGCGAGACAGGGATGGCGCTGAATTCTCGGACTAATGCAGGATTCCCAGGCGATGATAGGGACGTGTTCAACGGGACGATGAAGGGGAGCCTCACCGATAGTGAGATGAATGACTGGGGTGGTTGGGAGAGGGTGGAGTACCTCGTCGGCTTGCTGGCTCGGGATGATGATGACAGAGACAGGTTCCTCCCACAGGGTGGTGCGGGAAGTGCGTATACCTCTCCTGTTGCCCCGCGACGGGACGAGAGGGATATCAAGAGGACGCCGACGGACCGAATTAGCATCGCCAATATCATATGAGCGACGACCACGACAGATACAGGGGTGCGCATCGGCACCTACCCGGCTCCTTCTTCCCACGGCGCAACGGGGTGGCATCGTCGCACCGGCTTCCTGACAGTTACGGGGCTCCGAGACACGCGGAGCTCGGTCGTCTGTGAGACACTGCTGCGGGTTGCCGCTGAAGGAAGCGGCTGTCTGCGCGCCTCGTGAGGGGTAACGGCAGATACGCACGGGAGGGAGGGGGACTTATTTCCTTTTGTCTTATCGAATACGAGAACGAAGACACGAAAGTTGAAGAATTATGCCCGGATGAGACGGCAGGCAACTGCTGTGATAGAAAGATGTACATACAGACACTCTGATGGCGCACGAGATGGCCAGAGGAGGCTTAATGCAGCCGCGCGGGATAAACGAGACGAGAGATGAGAGGCGTTTCGGCTTCTAGATTTTGGAGAGGGTGCAGGGGTGTGTGGAACTTAATTGGGGGGGATGCTGATCGATGTGTGTGCGTAGTTTATACCCAGAAAATTCTATGACTTGTTTGCTTCGTTCGTTCTTTTTTTGTCACTATTTACGTGAATAGATTCAGCTGCAGTAAGAAATAGCACACCTGCAGGTCTAGGGTATGTGGAAGTATGGTACCCTACACGGCAGAAGTGATACGTGATGGGGCGTGAAAATGTCTCACTGTCTGGCGTCTCACTGTCTGGCGTCTCACTGTCTGGCAATTTGCCAGCGTCGCAGACAGAACTTTTCCCGCAGTTATTAGTCAATCAACCTGTTTCAATAATACTGCTAGTTGGTGTGAGGAGTGTTTATAATATATACAGTACGTGTACAGAAACGACAGTGCAAAAACCAGGTATTCCAACCCCTCCCCAAAACCCCATTCCCAAAAACCCCCATATCAAAACATCAAGGCTGTAGCCGTCGTGGCGCCAATTCTTCGTCGATCGTACAAATCCGCTCGCTCAATCTACCCCTTCCTTGTCGTCTAATTCTTTAACGTCGAACAGCACGGCGCCAGCGACCCCTCCGGATCCTTATTCATCCTCCCCAACAACCAATCTGTCAACCCCACCACCCTAGCCCCAACCCCCTTCTCCCAATTCCCTCCCTCCTGCACATGCTCAATAACATGCTTCACAATCCTGCCCTCCTCATCAAACTGAAAAATAAACAACCCCGTAAACTCGTCCTCCGCCCTCGTCGCCACCGGCCCCTTGTCTCCACCCATCTTCTTCCCGATCGTCCGCCACCGCACCACCAGCTGCTCCCGCGGCGCCACGCTCGTAGGGTCGAAGCCTGCCGGACTGGGCGACTTCACCATTCGCTCTGAGAGGATCTCGAGTCGCACGTTGCCGATTATTGGGACTCGGCCCCAGGCGATGGGGGAGGTCCAGACAGCGGCGATATAGGCGACGCGGCCGTGGACGACGGGGAGGTGGGGGTGCGTCGAGGGGAAGAGGTGGAGGGTTATTTGCGGGGAGAGGATGGAAGTTGGGAGGGGCGTGAGGAGGAGGGAGGGAAGGAGGGGTTGGAGAGTTCGTAGGGCTGCAGGAGAGGTTAGCTGTTGTAAGTAGCAGGGGGAGTTGGGGGGTTGGGGTGCGACGTACTCTTGCCTAGCTTGAGGGTGCGCTCGTCGGGGGACTTGTAGTCTTTGCCGCCTCCTTCAGGTTCGTTAATTGGATATGAGCCGGAGAAGGGGGTTGCTGGTGTTGTGGAGGGACCCGCGACGGCGGCATATCTGCGCGCGCATGCTTGCTGGGCAGATGGCGATAGTGGGCGGAGGAGCTGTAGCTGCAGCTTGCGAAGGGCTGGGCCGTTGCGACGGAGCATGAGACGCGTGGAAGACATCAGCCTGACGTTCGATCGAGGCTTAACAGAGACATGGAGCCATTGAAAGTTATGGTGCTTATCGCATGAGTACAAATATTTTCTGTGGTGGAGATAAACCTTTCGTGTTGGAGGGAGACCTTGGGGGGGAGCAGGATTTCGCTAATCGCTATCATAGAGCCGCCACTAAACCGAACAGCGAAATAAAGATGTCATCACTCGGATTACTACAATGCGCCGTATCTGCTGGAATGAGCACAAATTGTATAAAATGATTACAACCATAATCACTATATCTCACATTCAGTCATGTTTACCTCGGTTTGTTTACATTAAATTATCATTGGCACAGCCCCCCAAACTTTTCCCGTGATGACGCAGCTTTCATGATACCGGCGCTAAATGGAGATAACACTCGCTTAGACTGCCCCATTTGTCGTGTGTCCCCTGTCAGCGCGCCTCTTAAACGACTCCTCGCGGCAGCCAGACTGTCTTTCTGGTAAGCCTCCGCCTCCTCCATCTCCATCTCCAGACCACGGCTGCTTTCAACCACTTTCTACAACTTCGCAATAAAGACCTCCTCCCGCCGACGCCTCTACGTCCTTCCATACAACCCCATTTTATTATCTTCTGCAAATAATCCGCCATCATGAATCCAGAGTAGTACGTTCAGCTCCAGCCAGCCCTGCCTGATCCAGGCTCGCCCATATAAAGATTACTGAAACCGTTCGACTAACTTTTGCTCGCACCATAGTGTATACACCACCCCTCATCACAACCATCTCACCGTTACAATCGGAACAACATGGCGACAACAGCTGGACCCTGGGCAACTCGTCCCCAACATGCGGATGCTGACGTGGATCCTTCCAGATACGATTACCTCTTCAAGCTCCTCCTTATCGGAGATTCCGGTGTTGGAAAGTCCTGTTTGCTCCTGCGATTTGCAGACGACACCTACACTGAGTCCTACATCTCGACTATCGGCGTTGACTTCGTACGTGCTACAACCCGAGGCAGGTAGACGCTGGCTAACGAAAGACAGAAAATTAGGACGATTGAGTTAGATGGCAAGACCGTGAAGCTACAAATTGTATGACTCCCAGCAGGCACCCCACCAAAGATACAGGCAACCAGGCGCTAACATAAGGATATAGTGGGATACCGCTGGCCAAGAGCGCTTCAGGACCATCACATCTTCCTATTACCGCGGCGCACACGGCATCTGCG
Source organism: Pseudogymnoascus sp. VKM F-4517 (FW-2822) (assembly GCA_000750875.1). Classification (NCBI taxonomy): domain Eukaryota; kingdom Fungi; phylum Ascomycota; class Leotiomycetes; order Thelebolales; family Thelebolaceae; genus Pseudogymnoascus; species Pseudogymnoascus sp. VKM F-4517 (FW-2822). The sequence goes on from JPKA01001191.1 coordinate 6,598, forward strand.
TTGTCTACGATGTCACCGATATGGACTCTTTCAACAACGTTAAGCAGTGGCTGCAGGAGATCGACAGATATGCTACAGAGGGTGTCAACAAGCTCCTTGTAGGCAACAAGAGCGATATGTCGGACAAGAAGGTCGTCGAGTACACAGTTGCCAAGGTATGAAGCCTCCAGGTGACGCTGTCACATGACAGACCCTGCACACTGTGGTCATCTGCCACAGACCCCGATGGGAACAAAGAGTCACTAACATTTTGCCTCAGGAATTCGCCGATTCACTAGGCATCCCATTCCTCGAGACCTCCGCCAAGAACGCGAGCAACGTCGAGCAAGCCTTCCTCACAATGGCCCGCCAGATCAAGGAGCGCATGGGCACGACGACCGCAAACAACAAGCCTACCGTGCAAGTCACCGGCGGGCAAGGGGTACAGTCAGGATCCGCTGGCGGCTGCTGTTAGATACTTCGACGCGTTACATTCATCGGCCCTGCACTGTTTACACCATGGATTTCCAGTTTTTTCGTCGTCTCGCATTAGAATCGCGTTCGTGTCTGACCCCGCATCGACGCAACCCCGGATCAGGCTACCTTAATAATGGATGACGAGACAGGACAGAGGGCCAGGTTGATCGCCCATGAAATGTGGCTTCCGCAGTAGTCGCACGGCGATGCTTGACTTTCTTTTCTCCCGAGGGCTTTGTTTTCAGGGATGGTAGAGGAAAGCTGGATTGTGCAATAGGCGTGGATGGGGATATTTTCCTGATTTTTGATGTGGTACATGCCCCCCCTGTTTTTTGTTCCCTGGCAGAGCTGCGTTATTTGTTTTGTTAGGTTGCGCCTGGTTTTATTTTTTCGATCAGTTCCTTAGTTTCCCCGATAGGCAAGAATGGGAGACTGGTGAATACTTTGAACGTTTTTTTGTGACTGGATTGTATGTGATAGATGGTTGTTGCCTGTTTTAGTTCATATGCTGGGGCAACTCGTGATTCCCACGTTTACGGGGGTTGTTTTAGGTACCTATGATGTGGGGGGTGCCTAATGCACCTTAAATGATGAGTTCAAGGCGCGATATATTTCTAAATTCAAGGACTTCGTAAGTGCTATATATGCGAAAGTCTCGAGTATTATTAGAGGCATTCTTGAAATGGCGCATCAAATTCTAATGGCAACACCCCGCAAAGTTATACAAGGCCTTATCAAAGGCACTCTCTCGACTACTCTCATATGGCCATAACGACTCTCTCCTATGTACAGAGTAAGAATGAGTATATTACTCAACGACAGGAGTTTGCAACGACAACATTTACTAACGGCGACAGCAGCTACGACAGCAACACGCTAACGACGACGACAAACTAATTTTATTCGCGTCTTCTTCTTACTACTTAGAAACATATTGATTGACTACAAACGTCACAGCTTGATTTTCTGTGCTGGTTCAGGGCTTGGGATGAAACTTAATTCGGAAGATTCCAATGTGGAGGGACACATCTGGTGCTCACATTGAAGTTATGGTAGGAGGATTCCATAAATTGTTCTAATGAACAGATATAATAGATAGATAGTAAGACCGAGGCTACGTGATGGTGGGTGAGAAAGTTGGGAAGCGTTGTTGACACCATGGACGAAAGATAAGAGGCAGGAACAATTTCTTAAAATACTCCCTAAGACACCAACATATTGGTCCATGAGTGAGTTCATAGATATCAAATCCATTTCATTATTTTCTATCAGTTTGGTCATCAATGTTCTTGCTCGCTCGCATCATACAGGTATCCACAGTCTCATTCAATATCCCAGACAAAGTCATCATGCGTAGAAGAAGCAACTGCATCCTACGCCCCAACTCCATCCTTCTCCATCAATATTACATATCCTCATCGATGTCCCCCCTCAGCCTTGTCTCGGCCACTTCCCGGATCTTCTCTCCCAACACCCTCCTCTCATATCTCTCGGCAACCTTTACCGCAGCCTCCATCATCCTCCCACTCTGATCCTTCATCAAGCCCACCAACTCAAGCGCCTTCATACCCCTCTCCTCACCCTCCCTACACTCTACCGCCAACAGCTGTAACAATGTCTTGTCAACCTCCACATTTCGCCTCGCCAGCTCCGTACGTTGTGAATGCGTAGAATGAGTCGCATCCAGCAAGTCACCAAGCAGGCTCGAGAGGATATTATGCCTCACAAATGATTCCTCAAGCTTATCCTTCTCCGTCTGCGCATTAGCTACGCCTTCATCATCCTCGTCTACGACGCGCGACGAGATCGGGATAGCAAAGTCAAACTCCGACAGCAGCGGCTTGGGGAAGTACGGGTGCGTGTCCTGTCCCTTAAGAATAATGCAGTGAAACTTGCCATCCGCGACAGCCACGGGCCAGTAGGTCTCCGTCTTTCGGCCCGACGCCAGACGCGCGAGCAGCTTAGTGTCGAGCAGAGGCACCCAGCGACCTTGCGAGGGCGTGCGCCAGTGGATCAAGGTGAGCAGCGTGCCAGTCGAGTCGTAGATGCAGGGGTCGCCAGAGTCGGAGAAGAAGACTGATTTCACGGTTGCTCCCGGAGGCAGGGCGACCACGTCCTCGGACTGGCAGGTTTCGTCGCGCTTGACGTTATCGATGCTGTAGAGGAGTGTGGTGCGGCCGTCGGCGCCGACAGGGCCGTTGCCCATTGTCAGGACGTAGTCGCGCCAGGAGGCGCAGGTGACGGCTGGGGATGATTTCTGGCGATATACGCGGTAGGGGGTTAGGAAGAGGGTGAAAACGCGGATGTAGTTTGCGGAGGTGGTGACAGTGATGAAGGATTCGGAGAGGGATACGGCAGTAATGCTCTCGCCCTTAGGGAGGGTAGTGCGCCAGTCTGAACGCTCTGTCCAGGTTTCATGGGGACGGTAGAAGAGGGTTGCGTCGACATCATCGTGAGGCTGCGCTGAGAAGAGCGTCCCGTTGGTTGATAGGCACGCTTTGTCGTAGAGGAATGTGTCGGTAAAGTGGAAATCGCGCTGGAAGTCGCGGTCATAGAACTCGACCGTCACAGTGTGGTGGGTGTCTTGATTGACCGTCCAGACGAACCCAAGGAGGTTAAGGCAGAGGTACTTGCGATCACCCTGCCAGGGTGTAGCACCTGGTTGAAATGCTGCATGTGTGCGAGGTTCCCAGATGGTACTAATGGCTTGACGCTTGTCCCAGTGAGGATCATCGTCCAGAATGCCCGCTGGCCGTTTACCGTTGTAGTTCAGCCCAGAGGCGTAGCCAGCTCCGTCGTCGTCTTCTATAAAGTCATCGTCGCCGCCCATCACTGAGCCAAGAATGTCATCGACAGTATCCGGCGTCCCTCCACGGAAAGGGCGTAGGGGCATGTCCGTTTTGGAATGGCCATTTTGCCTCTGGATATTTGCAGAAATCTCCCCTAGGCGTGGAGCCCCAGTATGTTCTCCCGGTGAAGGTTGGATTCCGAGTTCTAGGAGACCAGCATGCTCCTCAGGTACAATATCATAATGGATATAAATCTCACCGTCGGTGTTGGAGAATGATAGTAGATTGTGCCGCGGGTGCCATGCCACATCCATAACGTTGGCATAATCATGCCTGGCGATTACTTTCTGGGTTTTGGTGTTCCAGAGCAGAATTGTTCTATCCTTTCCAGCAGTAGCAAGTATAGCTCCGTTTGGTGACCAAGCCAAAGCCGTGACGTCCCCATTATGCCCATTAGTGAATGTTCCTTGCACTTTCCAGTCGCTCGCCGAAACTATCTGGATATCCCTTGTGGCTGTAGGCGCGGCAAATGCTGTGCCATTAGGGTGCCATGCGACTCTCGAGCTGATTTCGGAGTCCGTGTCGAGGTTACGAATAACACCATCGATTTTCGTAACAAGCTCCGGCTCCTCTGTCGAGAGCTTGTAGATATATACTACTCCATCTGTACATGACAATGCAATGTATTTTCCGCTGGGGTGATATGACAAATGCTTGACTGGCTTTCCCTGATCTCTCAAATAAATGCAGGTGTTCGGGTCCGAGACTTTCACAATCTTCACAGTGAGCTCGTCGCTTGCTACTGCAACCCAGATTTGATCGGGGGAGAGCTTGACATCTCGGATTGGCAATGTGCACCGGACGAGGAATTTATCGAAGGCGTTAGTGAGCATGGAGTACATGCTGACTGTCCCATCTTCGGAGCCGGCTATGAAGAAGTCTTTCTACACAACGAATCAGTATGGTACGGGTCAAAAGCAACCATATCAACTTACTGCCGCAGTGACACCCAGATTCTGCTCCTGGCAGTCATCAATGTTCGTAGGCTCGCCATCGCTCATATATGTGTAGATGCGGATGGTATTGTTGCTTCCGACAGTAACCAATTTGCTCCCGTCAGGGGTATATGTACAATAGGTCGGTCCCTCCGTATGCGCCGGGCGCCCACGGAGTTTAATTTGCCCAGCGGTAGCCATTTTCTTCAGTGTTGTGGGAAGAGAACCGTCGGCGCATGGAAGTGGTGATGTTGAGAATGGCAGGCGCGGGACGGTTTCGCGGTGGACGCGACGCGACAAAAGACCACTTACACATGCGGGACCCCTGTCACTTCTTCAATCGGACCCAACCCCACTTCCCTTGCTACCCCTCGCATTTGGGATCCGACTTTGGATTCAGCCACGACCAAAACCACAGACTTCAAGATGTCTCGCTCCACGGATCCTGGCCATTTTTTCCAAACCGATGCTTCGGAGGCCATTCGCGCGCGTCGGGCGGCAAAATCCGGTAACAAGAATGGTGATCCTATCAAGCTGACATCCAAGATATTGGATGTGGTTGTAGACCCGTTATCGCCGACCTGCTTGTTCGTGGCAGAAAGTGCTGGGTGTATCAGAAAAGTCAACCTTGAAGTAGGTGAGCCAACCCACCTCGAAGTGACATGGATTTGGGCAAAGCTGACTTGTGGGCGCTATAGTCTAAAGATACGAAGTCTGTTTATCGCGGTCCAACTGCCCCTCTCACCTCGGTGGCTATTGGCGGGCGCAATGCTCAAACAGTATTCGCAGGATGCTGGGATAAAGACATTTGGAGCTGGGACCGGGAGACTACGGCCTTAGGCAAGAGATTCAAGGGACACTCGGATTTTGTGAAGACCGTTGTCTGCGTGAATATATCAGGCAAAGATGTATGTCCCGAAACCCACTCTGCCGATGCTTCAGAATGCAGGGCTAGACTGACCAGACGGACTATAGTGCTTGATTAGCGGAGGGGCAGACAAAAAGATAATCGTCTGGGATACTGCCACTGGAGAGCGGTTATACACTATACGAGATAAGATGGATACCCTCCTTGCCATCCAGCATATCGCGGTGGATCCGGTTGACTCGACCGCCGATGAAATTATTTTTGCGACGTCAAGCAGCGACCCAAAGATCCGCAGATGGCGTGCTACTTTAACTTCAGGGGAGCAGATACAAGAGGATGCAGACAACACTGCAGTGGTTGCAGATACAGATGGCATCAACGAGCACGAAACTAGCGTGTACAGACTGCTATTCGATTCCGATTATGGCGACTTATGGTCAGCAAGCGCTGATGGCAATGCAAAGTGCTTATCAAGAGGTCGAGCATGGGCAACGGAGGATACATTTGAACATGGAGACTATGTTCGCTCTGTTGTCCTTACTCCGGATTGGGTTGTAACAGCTGGTCGGAACGAGGATGTTAAGGTTTGGGACCGTAATACTGGCAAGCTCCACCACATTTATGATGGCCATTTTGAGGAAGTTACTGGGTTAGCAATCTTGAAAGATGGAAGGCAAGCCGTTAGTGTGAGTATTGATGGCACAGTGCGTGTCTGGCCACTAGACAAGATCTCCCTTGAAACGGCAATAAAGGAGAAAGAAGAAAAGGACAAGGGACTCGTCAAGGAAGTCGAACCAGTGGTTGCAAAAGGCTTGATGACGGCAGATGAAGAAGCCGAGCTGGCTGAACTTATGGATGATAGTGATTGAATGTCATTATATGATTATGCACCTCGTCTGTCCTTGTCTGCAATTGTGGGATTACATGGCTCTGCCTGCCAACCAATTCCTTTTGTATATGGCAGAGTGTGCAAGTGCAAGTCTTTTAGACCCTCGGAGGGGAAGTATGCTTGTATGTTTGTATAAAATTCACTCCTGCTCCAACCCGGCGTCAAACTTTCCATTGCCAACCTCCGTCTCCTTTTAAGATTTCACGCCAACCAACTGCATTTATCCCCAACCCAGCAATAACAACAACCCCAGAAACCAAATTAGGCCGCTTACCAGTGATATTTCTACGGAGCTTTGTTGCAAACCTCAACCAGTTATTTCCAAACCAACCTTTCGCGTCTTCTTTGCCTGAACACACTTCAACCCTTAAGTCGGAAACAAACCTACACACCTCTTCTACGGACTCGCAGCCGCCGTTATGGAGGACGACTTCATGAAAAATAAAAAGCCTTTGGTAAAACGACATGTTAAGAAGTCAGACATTCGTCGAGTCGACTTTCACCCCAAAGTAGCGGCTTCAGACCATTCCAGCATAAAGAGCAATCAGCGGGATGAGACTGGTTTCATGAATGCTTACGACTACGACAACGAAGACCGCACTGTCAAGCAGATCATCGCGCTGGGCTGCGATGTTTCCGTGAGCAAGAAAGTTGTCACTGATACCTTGGATCGAATCGAGAAACTCGGGCAACACCCAAACCAGCCAGGCCGAACTGCCAGAATTGAGATCTTGTAAGTGACTATTTGAGTTCCAGTCTTGTAGTTAACAACTGGGTATTATTGAAGATCGATCTAACTCTTGCTCAGTTATTTCATTGCACATGTCATGCAATCACACTCAAAGCAGAAGATGATCCAGCAAGCCTCCAATCCATTCAAGAACCCCAGACATATGGCCGTCATCATAACTCGCCTCATGGAAATTTATCTTGCTAGTAACTCTTCTATCCGCTTCCTTATCATCACATACCCGATGCATCATCTTTCACTCATGCTAGCTCTGCGCGATCACATCGGATCGGACATCTTCAAGGTTGTCACCATAGTCCCGGCACCTCCATTCTCTCAACGGACGACTAGCCTTTGTCTAGGAGCCGAGGAGGATTTCACCTATGGAAGGAAATCCCCTGATGCATTCCCAGCGGCCAAAACTCCTGGCCCACTATCTAATCCGTTCTTCACTCCCGAAGAGCCAAAGGATCCAGGCAAGCCCGACTTTGTCCTTTATACGACGTCACCCTTTGACACCGTCGAGCGTATTCCAATTCGCATCGACTTACTCATTCAAGAGATCGAGGAATTTGTCAAGCCTCCCCCGGAAGACCCTTCCCCTGTCATGGTGCCTCGCCCAGCGGTTGCATGGGACCCAGAGCCAACGGGCTTACCACATCCTCTCAACAACGTCACTAGATCCAGTAGTTCTACACCGCTTGAGCCCATCGACCTTGAAGCCGCTGCCAGATTCAAGACTTCGAATCTAATGGGTCACTAGATCCAGTAGTTCTACGCCGCTTGAGCCCATCGACCTTGAAGCCGCTGCCAGATTCAAGACTTCGAATCTAATGGCGAAGTATCAGCATAAGCGCCTTGAGCTATACCCAAACGCCCCTCCACGTAACCCAGATGTGGTCAGTGCCCAGTGGGAGCACACGTACAAGAAGGTCTACAAGGCGTTTCGAAAGATCAAACTTGTGAAAGACAAGCCTAAATTTGGTGGACCCATAAACCCCAGTGATGATGAGAAGGCAGATGATGAAGGTGATCTGGAGGACTCTGACGATGAGTCTGACGAATCGAGCATCACGTCTATCAAAATAACGCCTGT